>OY725492.1:3697962-3961495 GCA_963281255.1 Aphrocallistes beatrix | reverse complement strand
ACAGTAATCTCGTGTGCTAGAATGCTGTACTGCAATTAGTTAGGTAACTACCTATATTGAAATGTCAAATTAATTGGCCTCGATACACATGTTTTAATGTTAATGTCGTAACATTTTAAGAAGAATGTAAGGTATCCTTCTAAGAGCAAGTATGTCGTTGAATATTAAGTAATTTAAATTTAAGTGCATACACTAGTATATACGTACATGCTTGAGGAATAAGTCACAGGGCCATTTGAATTTAGAATGCTTCATTGTATTTAGTATTCAGTATGGAGTACGTAATATTAAAAATATATATTTAATCCAAAGCACAAATATATACAAAAAGAAAACATGAAACTGTATACACGCTGCTAGAAGATGAAGAAGTAAGGATCACTATCACATGGACATAAAACGAGCCCAGCCTTATTAACGGCTATACCATACGGCCGTTTGAAGGTAGGCGTGAGGTTATTCTCATTCAGAGTGTGCAGCAGAACAAAAGAAGGACTGTACAGCCTAATGCAGTTTGAATAGGGGTCAGTGACGAGGATATTGTGCTGGCTATCAAAGCAGCAAAATGTTGCTGTAGGTGCTCTGTCCCGAAGTTGCAACCCGAATGGAGACCTGAAAGGAAACAGATCTTCAGTGCCCCAGAATATAAAGCTGCTTTTGAACATGTCAGTGAGTACTAAGTCTCCTCTCCCCGATACAGCCAGATCACAAGGTGATTTGAGGTAAGGGATCTTAAAGTATGTGATTAAGTCACAATCAAATGTAAAAATAAACAGGAAACAATCCGAATCGATGGCATAAATCCTACTCGCCTTATCACAATCCAGTCCATAAAAAGCTGAATTTCTCCGAACTTGAGAACCCTTCCTCCATCTTGTTATATACTCTCCTGACAAGGTGAACTTAGATACTGCACAGGAATCAGTGACAAACACTGCATCTCCGCACACACAAACCTTCCAAGGTGAAACTACACCTTCCTTGAAGTTATACAGGAAAGTTCCATCTTGAGAAAACACACTAATCGTGCAATCGAAAGGAGAGACCGCAAACACTCGATCATCCTCTGCTACGGAAATCGAGCGAACCCAAACGAACTGCTGGTTTTCCTTACTCGGTGTAGTTAAAGATAAACAAGGAACCTGTCTCAAATCATATTGAGGGTTTTCCGGACTGATCGAGTCATTTTCTATCTCACGGGGCTGAGGGAAACTGGTGTTACGAATAGAATGCGGATTCAGGACATGTTGAGGTTTTTCTTTTGTTAAGCGGTGACCCATTAATTAATTGATTGATTAGTCGGAATAGATGAATATTAGTGAAACTAATGTTTTATTAATATAAGTATAATGAACGTAAATGACAGTGGAAAGACCAATTGCGGAACATAAACTTGAACAATTAGTTATACTCGTAGCACATGAAATGTATGCAGAGTGAGAAAAGGTAGGGTCATGTTAAACTCATTGAAGGACCTAGATAGTACATTGTTCATACCATGCGCAGTACAAATTGTACTAAAATGCAATTGATAGTTTAATAAATGCACTGAAAAGTTTGTACATTGAGCTCCTAAAACAATTCAAAAAATAAAAACAAACATATTTACAATATTAAATCTTCAAAATGTGCAATTTACAAAAATTCACAAAGCCAGATAGGATAAAAGCTTAGGAGAAGTCCAACTTAGTTGGCTGGCTGGTCGTGAAAAGGAGCCTCGGTGTGGTGTGGTTAGTGGTGTTAGTGTTGTTAATAGTGAAGAAGGGAATAGTATGGGTGGTAACAGGGGTTGGGGCTGGCGGGAGGGAATTATCGGCCATTACAAAAACCACAATACAGACACACTGGAGCACTGTTAGCAGTGCGTAGATAATGATGTACCAGATCAACGTGTATCTCTATCGGAGGGTGAGATTGTATTAGAAATGAAAGCATTATAAGTATATTTTAAAAACTCACCATTGTACCCCAGAAGTACCAGAAATACTACAAGATAGAGGGTTTCGTTACATTAGTTAAAAGGATAAAACACTTCTGCTGTTTTGCATAAATGCAATATATTCGAATTCTTTTGCAAATAACCGAACTTCTGCAAGCGTTAATGAATTAACATTATAAACCCGCTTAGAATACTAACTAGCAAACTCATTATTATTAATCAATTGAACTAAAACTCACGACAATTCCAGTTGTGATCATAATAACTAAAGGAGAGAGAACGGAAATAGATCATATTAATTTCCTCTAAATGAATGCAAAAAATGCAAACGATTCTGATAGGATAGGCTATGACAAGAGAAGGTGGACTGAACAGTCACGTAAAATCGAATAATATTACTCTACTCTCTGGCTGCACCGATTTGAGGGCAATTCATTTCGTAAATGAGTTTGCGAATTATTTCTCTGATAAGTTAACATTTTGTTTTTTTGATTTGCATAATAACTTGTTCTCTTAAATCCATAGTGACTGGTCTATTCGAGTATATAGAGAGAGCCTAAACAAATTCATCTCGTGGCTTTAGTATTTAGCCAAATATAATTATTCTTTTTGCACATATGTGTATTTATTGCAGTCATTAACATTACTCTACTATGAGATCTTACAATTTACCATACATACGCATGGACTTTACAAACTATAAGAATACGTGAGCTACTGATTATTATTTGTTTCTAACACTGAATAGCTCCGTTTATAGAATATAATGCCATCTGTGGATGAAGAAGTAAATAAAGTGACGAGTGACAAAACCCAGGATGAGGACTGGAGTGCGATTATCGAGATCTGCCACCAGATTACAGTTTCTCATGGTAATACCCCGCAGAACTATCTGAATGCTATCATGAAAAGGCTGAGGAACCCCAATCCAAACGTAGCTATGAAGGCAATCACCCTCCTCGATGCTTGCTACAGCAACTGCGGGAAGAAGTTCCACCGGTTCTTAGCGAAACGAGAGTTCACCGACGAGTTACGGCGTCTCTTGGGTCACGTGAGCCAGCTGCACGACCGTGTGAGGGAGAGGCTAAGGGGACTGCTACAGAACTGGGCCAATGAGAACGAGAATGATCCGGAGATGAGTCTACTGTGCGTGGCGTACCAAATGCTGAAGAGGGAAGGTGTCAAGTTCCCAGAGGGTGAGGAGGCGGTAGCAGGGTCAACCAAACCGCCCAAGACCTCAGACGAAACAGCTAAGAAGCAGTTGGAAGAAGATGTGAAGAAGGCAATCGCTGCTTCTCTGAAAGAGGAGCAGAAGAGTGGGGGCGGCGCTAGCAGCAGCATGTATCCGGCCATGGAGGGTCTGTCCATCGCGACAAAGACCGCTACTGAGCCGAAAAAAAAGCTGAAAAAGTTCGAAGCTCTCTTCGATTTCGAAGCGGGAGAAGATAACGAACTCAGCTTCAAATCTGGAGACGTGAGCGATCGTCTTATTACAAAACCTCAGTTACATTTTTTGAAACATTATATCCTATTTATAGGTAATCGAAATTCTCGACAACAGTGATGACAACTGGTGGAAAGGGCAGCTGAGAGGCAAGGTCGGACTCTTTCCTAAGAATTTCGTAGCTAAGCACGTCTCTGGACAGTCCCAAGCGAAGAAGGAACGCGCCAGGGAGAAGAAAGAGAAAGAGACCCGAGAGAAGAAAGTGGAGCTAAGTGAGGAGAAGTTAGACCTCACCCTTGAGATGCTGAAGAAAGCGGACGCACACGAAGAGACCTCAGTGGAAGACCCGACTCTGAAGGACTTGGAGAAGCAGTGCGAGCTGATGAAGCCAATGATTAAGCAGAAGATCGACTTCTACCAGTCCAAGTACGACACCCTCATGGACCTCAACGTCCAGTTCAGAGATGCGATGGCTTTCTACCAGAAGCTGCTCAAAGACTCCAGCGACGCGTACAGACAGTCCCAAGCACCACAACCACCCCCACAACCATTCCCCCAGTACCCACCCACATATCCCCCACCTCCACCCATGCTAGCCCAAGACCCGAAGAGCTCCTCTCTCCTCCCAGATCTCACGAACCCCTATCCATCGTACCCCCCAGCAGTGCAGGGACAAGGTGCATACCCGCCCAGTGTACCCCAGGCACAGGGTCCATATCCTCCTGTACCACAGGTACAACAAGGCAACTACCCCCCTGCGTCCCTCCCACCCCAGGCTACCTACCCCCCAGTCGCCCCCCTCCAGCCCAACTCCTACCCTCCAGCTCCTCAGGCACAACCTGCCGCATACGCCCCCGTACCTCAAGGGGTCCCCGCCGGGTACGGACAGCAGAACCCTCTCTTCCAAACAGGACCGCCAGGTGTCTACCTCCCCTCTCTCGGGGGTACAGCAACTGCCACATCCGGAGCTGCCTCCGTTCACGCGCTGAATGTCCTCACCACTTAAGAATTCCTGACAGCCGATTTAGCTGTCATAATAGCTTTGTATGGATTGGTGATGACTCTTGTTGTGTATTCATTGATGATGAACTCTACATTATTGTCTTTATGAGTGCAGGTTTGAAACCAATTACGTAGCACAATATCCCGGGCGACCAAATTCCATAAATATTTTGGTTGAGATGCAATTGGTATTTACTATCAACTGAATATTAATTACTTATTTTTAACATGAGACAGCGGACCTTGCAGTTTAGTTAAACACCAACCAACTATTCTCATTATTAAACATTCCATTTTTTAAACATTTTAGTTTCTGAAGGGTTCCTCACCTTGTGTTACCAACATAAACCACTGATGACTCATCATTAAATTAATCATGACGCATCAATAATAGAATTAATTGACTAATATATATCGATATATATATGCGTATAACTCGATATATGTAATAATTAGTATAAATATCCCCACATATACCAGGAATATGTTGCGTCATTTCCTGTTTAAGCCATTTTGGGCGGGGAAGCCATATAAATTTGGGGTCCAGACTATAAATAGAAAAGACCCCAGGTAAAAGTGGCAATAACCAATAAAATGGAATTACAGTATCGAACTTACTGATGAGGTTGAAGAGAACCGGGAAGTATTTGGGATTTTGAGTTCCTTTGTAAACTGTGAGAGCGATGGTCACCTACAAAGTAACCATAAAGTACTGAGGTTTACACATTACGTAAGACCTGTATGAATAGATTAACTGACCAGAATAGCAAGACAAATCGGCATCGCTGTGATTGCAGCAAAAATTTTCTAAAATTGTATGGCAATGCATAAAATTATATAAGAAATTCAGAATAGAGATATATTTATTTCAGAGAGTAGCTTACGAATGGCCTCTCATAGGTGTGATAAATCGCAAGATCTTTTTCTCCATATGCAGGAGCAGTAACGGTTGGAGTAACATCTGGGACAGAGATAGCAGGAGCAGCTTTCTCGAATGGTTGAGCTGTTATTTTATTCTCAAAATAATTCTTTGCTGTGGTTTTGTCCATCTTTAGTGTTCAAAGAATATCAGTAGTTGAGCTATATGGCCCAAACGAAACGAATTAATTAATATACGTACAATAGAACTTCGTTAAAATGAGAATTACAAGACAGAATAACTAAATAAAGGAATAAATAAATTCGTCCATTAAATAATATACAAAGGAGTAATACGGATTAAAGTTCATACTCTCAACTAGTGTAAAAGAAATCGTCTCACTCAACTTTAATCTTTTTCTTGTTAAAATACTCTCTCACCCAAAATCCAATAGAAACAACCACCACTCCTCTCACCAGTGTCCCGAAACCAATTTCTATCATGGCAAAGTACTCTCCCACCAAACTGCACACAAATACAAAACCCAATCTTAAAAGTTCAAAGTATGCCGCGTGCCATCTGTCTTCGAAAATGAATCCCAGAGAGATGAAAGAGAAGATGAGAAACAAGACGCTGGAGTATAAATAGAACGCAGGAAGGTACCTTTTATTTCGAACTAGGATGTTGAAGGAGAATACCATCATTATGAAGTGCAACAAGCCGTATCCAGATACGGAGTTGGAAATGTTTGAATCGTATCGAGGCTGTGGAGCGTGGACATCTGGCAAACCGGACGGATCTCCTAGCCTTGGGGAACCTTCTGTCCATCCCGGTCCCTTAAAGAGGACAGAAAGTTTGTTTCTGAACCCTTCAGTCACTCTGAATCGTTTGAACAGTTCCACATAAACACATACTTGTGTCCAAACGGGGTTCCAACTAGCCAGTGGGTGCACCAACCCATACACGACAGGATCTTCCTTTCTCTCTGCTTCAAATGTACCGAACATTTTGTCGAATATGATCAGGACTCCGGCATAATTCTTATCGATGCAGTATCTGTTTCTGCCGTGATGTACTCTATGGTGAGATGGTGTGTTAAGGATGTGTTCCAAGGGCCCCAGTGTCTCGATGCACTCAGTGTGTATCCAGAATTGGTAGATAGTGTTGAGTTGACGATGTATGAGAAAATGCGAAGGTGGGAGCACGAAGCTAATCGGGAGATAGAGGTAATCACTGAAGTAGGTTTGGAAAATTGATTGGCGTATTGCTGTCGTGAGGTTGTAGTCCTCAGAGCTATGGTGCACCTGATGGGCTCCCCACAAAATGGCCGCCTCATGAGAATATCTATGGAAAAGGTAGTAAGCCAAGTCTATCAGAATGAACGAGACATACCAAGTGAACGGACTGTCCCATGGTAGTGTGAACAAGCGGTAGTTCTCGTACAACCAGAAGTAGATAGGAAGGCTGAGCGAGGAGAATAACAGTCGAGGAAGTTGCTGTGATATCCCAGCTGTTATAGAGCTAAACGCGTCTGCAGCTCGAGCAGGTTTAACTCTGCAGAGAATGCAGATGATATACTCGACTGCTATCATGCCGATAAAGTAGTTACCGCTCGAAACTAAGTAATCCGGTACTTGGTCGGCATGCTGGTAGTTAGCTTCGCTTGGAGATGTCAGATAGAACATTCGCCTGAGAGGCAAGCTCTTGGTTAGGAAAGATGAAAGAAAGAGACTCGCCGACACATTACTCATTGTAGCTAAAGGTGTAAGTACGTACACACAGTCAATAGACAGTTAAAATATCAGAAAAGTAACACCTTAGTATTGATTCTGAGGTCTTACTACACAGCCATGACTCGCATATATCGAGTAAGGAGTATTAATTATAACAAGTCAGTTCACTGTCATCAGGAACCACTTTATGCACTCTATTAATCCCATCTGAATGACACAACTAACTCAGGAAGGACAACCTTTACTCAAACCCATGAGAATCTAAGCCAAAACATGTTGGCGTCCAAAGGTTGACGTTCGTTAAGATAGTATTTGGACTAGCAAGATTATTTTAGGAAAGAGTCGCCTTAAGGGCGACTGAGACGGACACACTGTGCTCAGGCCGCATAGCGCAAGCGAGCGAAACGCGTTTGTCATCAATATTTGATAAAATACTCATACAGTCGAAACCCGTTTGTTCTTACACCGGCAAATTTGTCCTGCACATATAATCTCTAACTAATTTCCATCAGGTGTTTCTTATTATTCGAACCTGTAAAGAAATACGTAGTAAGAAAAACGGATTGGATTGTACTTCGATTTGACTTAAGAGCCTCTTTTTGGTGAGATGCGTAAGAGTTGGCATGTCTGCTGCCCTCTAAATGAGGTTAATGAAATGAAAAACATCTGAAAGAACTCGAAAATATCTGAATATAATTGATCTACTAGTAGTAATTTGATTTAGACATTTAGTTGGGAGAAAGTATTTATTAGATGTAATAATTAACAAATAATGTCAAAACACAAAACACAAAGTGACTTGTATAAAATGCGAAGTAAGTGATTTGTATAAAATGCGAAAAAAGCATACTATCTAACAGTGAGAAGTCGAAAAGATATAACATTTAGTAAATGAAGTTTATAAAAGAAGGTAAATTACTGTATAAGAATATATAGCTACTTACACCTCTAAATTAAACTGAATTATTTACTGTGTCGAGTTCTTTTTGTAGAGACTGATTCTATTCTGCAAAGTCACAATCTGACTTCCCAACCAGACAATGACTGCAGACACACCTTGCATTCAGGTTCGCAGCATTCGTGACATACACTGAGGTTTCTGAGCTATGATCTTGAAACTCAGCCAGCTCATTGAGTTGATCTCTCAAAGTCTTCCGTTCCTGTTTTAGGTCCGCAATCGCTGCTGTCAAGGTGCGATTTTCCTCAGCTAATTCTCCCTTCTCTAAATTACAATGTTAAAATACTAAAACACCCGCCACTGACATTGAGAAAACAAAATTACCTCGGTCTAGTTCATCTACTTTCTTTCTTTGAATTTCGGAATTTTGTGAGTTCACCTGTTCGAAATGCTTGAGAGTCAATTCCAAATTTTCGCATTCTTTCTTCCATTCATCAAGTTCCTCTTTCGATTTTGCGTTTTTGAGATTCAAATGTTCAACATGTTCGTTTAATGCTGATATTTCATCTTCCATCGCTGCAGTGCTAGTTGTACGCCTATTCTCTTCCTCTTCAAGTTCTTCGCCTATGTTTTTAAGAGATACTGCCAGTTCGGGGTATTTGTTCGCAGTTTCTTGTCTTCCCTTCCGTAATTCTTCTTTCACAAATTTGAATCGTGAAATTTTAACTCTCAAAGCTGTGCGTTCTTCTGTTAAAATATTTTATAACTGTCGCTTGATAAGCTTGCAAATCAGATAAGTTATCAATTTCTTTCTTCTGTCCCAACAGCGCCCGACAATTTTCTCGATGGTCTGATCGTTGTTTTTGGAGTTTTTCATTTAGCACAGTATTTTCAAGATCGACTCTTACTTTGTCTTCTTCTAATTTAACAACTTCAGCACTCAAACACATAAGCTGCCTGTTTAACTCCTTACATACGGCTTTAGATTGTGACAATTTTGAAAATATTTGCAGTTTTTCTACCTTACTCTTCTCTACTTCTTCAGACATTGCATCTTTTAATCCCTTAACAACAGCGGAATGTGATTCTTTCAGAGCATTAATTTCTCTTTCTCTCTCTCCAAGTTTTTCTATTGTTTGCTTACAGAAAATGTCAAGCTTCGTGAATTGATCCCTAATCCTGTTCTTCTCAGTCAGTATTTGCTCTGCCATACTTTGAAATTGCACAATCTCAGTTTTTGAATCATGTAACTCTTCTAACGTGCTTCTACATTGATGATCCAATTCAGCACATCTCTGCTTCACTGCTTCTCGCTCAGTGTTCAGAGAATGGTTGGCTTCGCTCTTTGCATTTATCGCTTCGTTTATTCGTTCTAATTCTTCAGAATGAGCTTTTGTTTCTAACTCCTTTTGCTTTTCCAGTTCGTTGAGTTGATTCTTCAGACAACTCTGTTTTTCTTCGAGATTTATTTTCGCGTCTGTCAAATTGCGATTATCCTCAGCTAATTCTTCCTTTTCTAAACTAGTAGCATTAATATGCTCAATCTTATCTTCCAATGACATCGTGAGAGCAGTTTTATCGCTGCATAATGTATCAAATTCATTTTGCAAAGTGACCTGGTCGTATATAAGTCGATCAACGAGCCTTTTTTCTTTATCCAGAGACTCCATCAATTTATTTACTGTCTCCACTGCAGATCTATGTTCAGTTTGCTCATTATTGAGTTGTTGGGACAGTGTATCGATATCTTCAATAAATCTATGCTCTCTATCAGCATAGTCAAGTTCTTTCTGTTCAAGTTCAGCTTCCAATGAGTTTATCTTGGTTTGACGCATCCTTATAGTCAAATGATACTGATGTATGCTCTCCTCAATCAACTCCCTGTTCCTATTGAGATTCTCAAAATAACACTTTAATTTGGTCTCGTCAACAGGGGCATCAGTGGGTTGGCATTCAGGACAGGTTTGATCTAATTCATCACCAACACTTATAGTGCGAAAACTCACACCAGGATGCGTAGCTCCATATTGGAGTGGCGGTTGCCCAGTGGTGGGGGAAGGAGGAATGGGATTAGAGTCTTGTCTAACCATCTCAAGGTGTGGCATCACTAGTAGACTGGGGTGACCACCTCCAGTCGCTGAATTCTCTGTTGATGCATCTATCTCGTCCTCACTGTTATCAGCCATAGACTAACTATATCAGTGATTATCTGTGGTCAGTAGTTAGGTCACTCTTCTTAGAACTGATTAGAGAGAAGAGAAATTCGAAATTTTTGTATTTACGCTAGCTTCGTAAATCAATTTAGATATAATTTTGGGTTCATGTATGCTTTATGATGTGGCATGTTACCATAGGGAATGTTTGAATACATGAATGTGATTAGCCATGTTTGTTCGTTTGAATAGCATACTAATAGGGTACAATCTATACAAATCCAAAACCTGTCAGTCGATAAACAGAGAATGCAGCTCCAATAACTCGAAGGAACGTGAAATGTGAATAGAGTACACCCTCGCTAGTCCGAACCTCGCCAATTCGAACCCTCGCTAATCCGAACACTTAATTCTTAAAATCCGAAAACCCAAAATATAATATGATTCCCCTCTATGCTTTGAATAAACGTTTATAAACTTAAATTTATCATTAAGAATGAGAAACCTCGTTAAATAAGCAATCACAGCGAAATAATATACTTAATATTCTAACAATGCAAATTTATTATAATTAATGCCCTATTGAATTAGTGTTATTTCACTAATCGGAACGATTTTTTCGAACATTGGAACAGAGCTTTTCGGATTAGCGAGGGTGTACTGTATCGGGATACATCAGAAACGCTTAATTGAAGAAATAATTTGTTAAATAGATTCGAAAATATGATATTCGAAATCTACAGCCATAAAACCCCGTGACAACAATCAAATGCTAGTATATGTTTGTTATAACACGTGTTATAACATATGTTATAACATGTGTTATTGTTTTCGAAAAATCTGTCCGGGCGTAAAAATTGTCCGGCCGGACAGATTTTTCGAAAACATTATAACATATGTTATAACACGTGTTGTAACATATGTTACAAGCGCGCTTCGCTTACTTGCGATGCGCGGCTGGCGGACACTTCGTGTCCGCCGGAGGCTCCCTTCGGTCGCCTGGGGGTGACATTGGTTAATTATAAGGGAGATATCATCTCTAAATATGTCCATCCGTGACCTTCGTTATATAAGGCCATACTACTATTCCGAACCATGGATTACTTAAAGTCTGAACTATGTATTTCTATTACTTTCTCAACTATTTTTAGACATTGAAACAACATCATCATCAATTCATTTTTGATGCATACATAAACGAAAATGCGTAAATAAGCATAAATAATAAAACAAAAGTATACAATTTAAGTTGAGGACTTGAACTTTTTAATTTTTCGATTATCATCGCGGGGTGTTAATGCCAACTTTAGGGAGTTCAAATTCTTAACAGCATTTGATAAAATGCAGTTGGCAGTTATTCGGAGAATAGTGTTGAGATATTCCCAACCAACTGTATCACAATTGGAGCATGTGCTCCTCCAAAACTCGACGTCATCATTTTCAACCTTTAGTGACGTAAGTGTCACAAGGATTCTGCGAGATGGTCTACTTAAAAATATATTAAACAAACTCGGATCATTTTCAATGTGTATAAATAAACTCCACATCGTGCTTACTGCCTCAAGTACTGGTACTGATGGCCATTTAAGCCCTCCCCGATCTTGTAGTTGGATTAACGCGTAAACTGAGTCTGATTCTTCAAATTCCAAGCTTTTGTCTTCTGTTAGAAGAGCCAAACAATTGGAACACATAGACTTATCGTTGCTTGGACGGAGTTTACGAAAGACTTTGTTTTTATATATAGAGTGTACGGTATATCCTGCAATAAATGCGAGAGTTTGTAAGAGAGCTAGATCTGGTGCAGTGCTAAAATCAATCTCGAGTAGGTGACTATATATGGTGTTAGATCAATTACTGAAGAATCGTCTTCGTACGACGTATTAGAAAAAGATTCAAAGAACTCTCTTAACGAATCCGGACGGTTAGTAAGACGAGAAAATAATTAAGTATGCCCGATAACTTTATTCTTCTTTCGGTTTCAAAAATTTGGCATAGAGTAATATTGTATTGAGCTCCTGACATCATTCGGTATAAACCGAAATGGTGCTCAAGTGGATCATTCTGTAGGAAAGAACTCAAGACAAAAGAAAATTGGCAAGGTCCAGTAAGAATATTCACTGTATTTTGAAGACATATACAGGAGTGTCGAAACTAGTGAATGTTTGACTAGTAAGTTTAAAATCGAGCCATTCTACAACTCTTGAGAGAAAAATAAATCTTGTGTCGTTGTTTCTTAGAGGTTGAGAGTCTGTATCATTGAGTCGAACACCTTTGTTTGGCGTACCGACAATGAAAATTTTCCATATTCTTGTAATCAGAGAAATAAATTCTGATGTCTGTACAGAAAGCTCTTTTTTAGATCTCTTGAGTTGAAGCGCTGCAGAAGTAGAGTCATTAAATATTCTTAATGCCAACCCTACATTATGTCGCTCAAGATTAGAGGGCCAACATGATTTGACTGTTAAGCGATAGGCAGTCTTGGCAACAGAGCGCTGTTCTTCTTTATATAGAACTCGTATATCCTCGAAAGATGCACTGTTTGAAAGAGTAAAGTCATCGAACTTGGAAAGGTAAATGTGTGGTTAGGATCTTTCTGATTTATCCAATTGTTGCGGATGGTTTTGATTATATGCACAAAATCAAACATGAGATTAAGTGTTCTGGTTGGATCAGATGGATGCGGAACACTAGGTTCTAATACGCCTGAGGGAGAAAATAGTTTGAAGAGGTTGACATTCAGAGAATAATTATCTGTACATAATACTCGAACGATGAGGTCACAATTTTCAATATCTGTTATAATTTGCTTAGTAATAGGAAATAGTTGAGATGCAGATGTCTTTGAACATGGTAATAAGTGAACAATCGTAGACCATTTCCTACAGAGGCTAGAAACCATAAATGCTAATACCGTAGTTGCAGGAGTGTTGGGAGTGATCGAAGAACCAATAATCCTGCCACCAGTGTAAGAAAAATTGGATTTAACGTGAATCTCGTCCATGTGTAGAGTAACGTTTCGCTCTTGGCTATTAAAATCTTGTGTAGAGGCCCTTAAGTAGGATATGAAATCATTGTCAAGTCCAATACTAGTATAGAGGCGACGGAGTGTTGTGTGGTGAGGAAGAATGAGACCTTCTTGAGATTGAAGAAAATTATAACTAGCCTGAGATATAATTTGACATTTGAGAGCGAGACCCATAGTTGTAAGGTCATAAGTTCTTCGTGTTTTAGGTACGAGCAAATTCTCAAGTTGAGAAACTATGAATTGCATACTAGGTAGAAAATGCATATATTTTTCAGGAATTTCTTTGATCTCTTTTAAACTGGATGCTACCGTATTTAGGCATTTGACAGCTCGTAAAATGTCATTTTCAAAGGCAGAGCATTTATATTCTGAAACTTCAGTTATGAGAGTAGAAAGTTGTCTGATATCGTTGATTTTGCTTATAGATAGTGGTATCTGTGAACCTTGATAAAAACCTAGGGTGGCTAGAGATTCATCAACGCTGATATAACTATTTATAGAAATAGTGTTTCCAGAAGTTGATGGTAGGATAAAATTGATTGTAGTTGGATTTGGAGACCAAACTAACCAATCAAAAGGTAGCTCGTAGTGTATTAACTTTGTTCTAACATCCGAAATAGATTTACGCCAAACATTGCTTGTTCCAGGTCAAATTCTTTCTGGCTTTGATGCAAAGCAGTAGAGAAATGGCTAAAGTCTTTTTCACCTAGATCTAAACGTTTGGGTTTAGTTGACACCTGCTGCGAACTGAGGTAACTGGGACAGTTAGGCAAGAAGCATGGACAGGCGTTTTCACGGAGTATTAGACGACGCTTGATTTTAGTCATTGATCCATCTGGCTGTGGTATATCTACTTCTGTAATAACATCCTCAGAACGGAAGTGTTTAGCACATACAAAAATGTTCTTTAGATCATCTACACCTTCCCTATGCAGTGATCGTAACCATTCCTGTGCGATATCCTTGTCCACTGGTAGCCTGAACACTGGTGTGTAAGGTTCGCCATCAAAATTGCTTCTACAGCCAGGTGCAGAACATATATTAGGCATCCTAATACTGCTTGTAGCTAATTGTGTATGACGCGTTAATAATAAGAGATATTAATACAAAACAAGACGAAGTTTTCAAATAACTATACTAATATACATAATTCGGGAACAGACAATTCATGACATACAATTCGTGACATTACAATTTAATTTACTTGTATTGACAATTCCAAATCTACATTTCGTATCTAAGCAGATCAATCATTGAGATCATTAAATTCTTAACTTTATTATTAACCGCAAACCACACAAATCTCAAGTATAAGTTTTATATCGGTGAATAGTACTTGGTACGTAGTATGTACGTTACGAATTGCCTGTATCCCATAATACATACTATGTTTATAGCCAGGGTTGAAACCGAATAGTTGATCATTCGGTTTAACCAAATATTATTTGCAAATAATTGATATTTGGTTTGTAACCAAATATCATTATTTGGTATTCGGTTGAGAACCAAATAATTTGGTCAACCAAATAATTTGGTCAACCGAATAATTTGGTTAACTGAATATTTAGCCAAACAAATAATTTGCATGCTTTCCCAACACAATAATCACATGTTCTAACATGAAGTGGTCCGAACACAAATAAATATAATAGGCTTACTTATACTTGAAAATACTTTTGTATAAATATTTATATAAACATTTATGCAAAAATATAATCAAGTATTATTTGGTTGACCAAATTATTCGGTTGACCAAATTATTCGGTTGACCAAATATCCGGTTGACCGAATTATTCGGTTAACCAAATTATTTGGTTGACCAAATATTCGGTTGACCAAATTATTCGGTTTGACCATTATTCGGTTAACCAAATTATTTGGTCTACCCATTATTCGGTTAAATTGGTATTTGGTTGAAGCGGTTTCAACCTTGGTTTATACGCATGTTGAATGAAGATGGAGTAAAAAGACATAATATAATTTCTTTAAATCAATCATACTACGACTACTATAATATTCAAGTTGTATTTTACAATAATGGGTTATTAAAATATTAGACTTTAAGTAATCCATGGTTGAGTCAATTAGTGCATAGTAGTATGGCCTTATATAACGAAGGTCACGGTCCATCTTAGTTTTAAAATCGATATCACTCGAGAAATCACTAAATTTGTCAATTATAAATTTTTGATGCGTAATGATGACGTCATAACAGTGATGAGTCATCATTTTTTGATGATAGCTGCATCATATGTGAGTTATATTAATATACACATTTTATTAAAATTTCAGCCTTCTATCTCCTATAATGGCTGAGTTATGCCCGAATAACTGTGTTGCTTAACTTTTAAAAATGTGACAATGACGTCATAATTCCATGATGAGTCGACATTTTGCTCTGAACTCAGAACTTACTGGAGCCATAGCCAAAAGATTCCCACATGCCAAAAATCAGCTTTCTGAGCCCGGCAGTTTCTTCAATCAATTCGTTACAGATATATATATATATATATATATATACACAAATAACAATCGAGTTTTAATAGTAAGGATATATATATATACAGTCGACTCCGCTTAATAGGGCCACTGTTTAATCGGGTCAGCCGCTTAATCGGGCCACTTTTGGCAGGACCGGAATAGCTCTCACACATATAAGCTAATACAAAATATTTTCGGTTAATAGGGTCCTCCGCTTAATCGGGGCAAAATGTCCTCTGACCGATGTGGCTCTATTAAGCGGAGTCGACTGTATATACAAACATTAATCGAGTTTTAATAGTAAGGATTATCGATTTAATTTTGTTTGAATTCAGCATGTTTATGATTAATTGCAATAGGAAATGTAGAAGAGAAAATTTAGTACCAAGTTATTACACGTGTTATAACAGCCTTACTATTAAAACTCGATTAATGTATATATATTTATATACATATACTACCCATTTTTTCTGTACTGAGGACGAACATATAGTTCAGAAAGCCTCTAATGTATGTGCTTTACAACCAATTACTACTATCACGATCAAATTACTTCTTATATATATATACATATATCTGTAACGAATTGATTGAGCATGCTCTTAGGTCAAGAGCATGCTCTTAGGTTGAGAGCATGCTCCTAGGTCCAGAGTGAGAGCATGCTCTTAGGTCAAGAGCATGCTCTTAGGTCGAGAGCATGCTCTTAGGTCAAGAGCATGCTCCTAGGTCCAGAGCGAGAGCATGCTCTTAGGTCGAATTTGATTGGTCAGCACATTTTGTCACCTATCTCGGCGAGGTGTGAAAATTTTGCTTAGATCTTCGAACTTAATCCTAGATTCATCATTTGACACCTACATGCCAATTTTCGTATCTCTACAACTTGCCAATTCTTCAATCAATTCGGACAAAAAACAAACAAACAAAAATAATAGAGTTTTAATATATACTAAGATAACACGTGTTGTAACACGTGTTATAACACATGTTATAACACGTGTTGTAACACATGTTATAACACGTGTTGTAACACAATGAAAACAATAGGAAAGTGATGTCAGGATATGGCCAGAGCATTAAGTGCTCTAGAAATGTAGGAGTGCGTCTGCTTCTTTACAACAATTTTCTGCAAGTTTCTATCAGTTCGTGTCGCGTATGGCATACTTGTCATTTTTTATTTCGTGAGAACATTTGAGCTCGTTTGTCTCTGTCATAAATAAATTTTATTCTTCGTATCTGACTAAATTATAATTATAACGGCACCTTCTTATGTCTCGAGTGTCACATTATGTATCTACTTTATTATAGTTAATGTTATGCTTTGTAATTAGCATAGGTATTATACTTTCCAAATGCATGCTGTGTGTATGGCATTTCCGATCCCGATGTTATCAATAAAAATCAAACAATAAACTTTTTTCAAATTCCTAAACATTTTATTAAAACCCTGAAATATCGAAGATAGCGTTTGAATTAATTAATATAAAATAACTAAAAATATATGAAGTAGAGTCTTATGAAGAATAGGTTCAGGGGGGAAGTAGGGTATACCCAATTGGTTGGAGGGTTTATTAGTCCTTTGCCTTGTTCTCTTGCTGCATACACCATATTCTGTTCTGTAGAGTGATGATGTTGTCCAGAGCCTTGCCCTCCTGGATACCACTCAGGTTCACGTCTAGGGCGTTGGTGGCGAATAGAGAATGAGCTGAACTGTGGTCTTGAAACTCAATCACTTCATTGAGCTGTTCTTGCAGATTTTTATGTTTCTCTTCTAAGTCTGCATTCGCTTCTGTCAAAACTTTATTTTCCTCAGCCATCTCTTCTCTCTCTGAGCTAGTAGCGTTTATATACTCAATCATCTCCTCCACTGACATTGTAAGAGCTAGTTTATCTTTACACGAATTCTGAGAAGTGATCAGGTCGCTCTGTAGTTGATGTACCAGCGCTTCCTTGTGCTGGAGAGATTCGTTCAAAAACTCAACTGTTTGAACGGATAATCTGTGCTCATTTTGCACGGTAGAGAGTTCCTGGGATAGTTTGCTATTTTTATTAATCAATTCCAATTTTAAATGTGAATAATAATTTTCTTTTTCAACAATTTCTTCTTTCAGAATTTGCTTTTGATGCAGATTCTCTCCTAACCTGAATTCCAAGTTGAGATTGTTTTCTCTCAAAGTTGTCAATTCTTGTTTGAGAATTTCAAACTGTTCATCTCGACATTTAGATAAAGTTATAACAGCTGACATTTCGTTTTCTTTCATTAAAAATTCAGCTTCTAGTTTGGCAATCCTAAGATTCTGATCTTCAATCATCTTCCTATGGAAATCCAGTTCCTTTGAATCCACGAACTCCTTTCCTGGGTTTGCAATCTGCCTCGACACACTATTCCGCTGTGCTACATCATCACTTGTAGTGCAGTCTCCTTGGAGAGTAATATTAGTTAGAAATTCACTACCAGCAGGCTTTGTGGACAGAGAAGGAGGTAATGGAATTTTATTGTTGTTGCCAAGGGTTATAGATTCAGGTACTCGTATTCCTTCAGTTGATTCAGCAGAAGTGACATCATCAGGAGTAGGCTCTCTTTTCCTTGGAGGGTTATTCTCTGTATCAGGTTTATTAGGAGATATTTTTTCGTTATCTCGGTCTCTATTAGGGGGGGGTTTTACTATAGGGTTTTTACTATCCTTATCGTTAGTGGTAAGTTTCTGGGATGAAGTTTTTGGTTTATCTTGATCTTTGACACTCGGTGACTTAGACTTATCCAACTGCTTTTCTTTAGGCAGGTCAGGCTTTCCTGGATTATTTTTGTCTCTCTGAGATTGTTTAGGATTAGAATCAGTAGAAGTTATAACTTTTTTTTCTGAAGGTTTAGAGGATTTTTCCTTTGAATAAAAGTCTGCACGCTTATCGATTGCAGGTTCACTCTGTGTTGAAGCGTCTGAATCATTTGCTTCCTGTTCCCTCCCTCTATTTGATTGACTGGAATTAGGTCTGTCCTTACCTCTACCTTTCTGCTTCCCTCTCTTCCCTATTCCCCTTCCTCGTGGATTGGGATTTTTCGAATCATAATAATCTCTTCTGCCATAATATTCATCTTTATAACCATAATAATCATAGTCATAATCATCTGAATACTTGTAACTTCTGCCTTCGCCATAATTACCGCCACCTCTATTTCTATACGGTCTGCTAGCACCACGACCTCGATCAGCCATTATGCTAGCTTCTGAATCAACTGAAGGAGAAGCTGTGGTAGTCTTGTTTCGGTCTGTTATCTCGGCTCCTTCTGGAGGCCGTCTAGGACTTTGAATGGAAGGTTTACTTGTACCCTGAGACTTCTCTGATTTATTTGAGTCTTCAAGTAATATATAACCTTTTACAAAATTAGATCCTGTTTTGATCCACCTGTTTGTGCTAGTAGATAGAAAATCCAGTATTTCACGAGGCTAATGTGAATAATACAAGTACACATTGACTCTAATATAGAACAAGGTTGTATAAAGAGATGGATCCGGCCAGCCCGTTTTTGAAACAATCACATTTAATGTATTGTTCACGCCATGATCTAGTTGTGAAAGAAGAGACCTTGATCAGATCTTTTTCGCAACTATTTAAAAGTTTTCGTTAATTTATAGTACTACTATTTAGTATATTTGGCATATGTCTACTACAATTTTTGATGTCTGATTATATTTTGATATAATTCAAACAGTACTTAGCCTTTATTAAATGTAATTATATTTATTTCAGTTAATGATGTATTGTAGGTCTCAAATATGGTAAATCTCAAAATGGATTAAAACCAAGTTCCTTCCATCTGGTTGCTCGCTTTTGGACTCCCATGGCCGGACCGGTTTTGATGTGACGCTACAGGCCTGTAGAATGTTCTCCTTTCGGTAACCTTCCCTGTTTAGAGTTATATACATGAGTTGAGAGATTGCGAAAAAAACATAATGAATAAATGACAAAATAGGAAAAAAGTCGGTAAAAGACTGTAAATCAGTAACAGTGTTACAAAGCGAGTAAAATACCTAGTAAAAATCGAAGAAAATGAATAAAATAATAAAGCTAACTCATATTAGGTTTTGGGAAATGAATTAGGAGGATATAAGATAGGGACTTGTATGGTAGAGGGAGGAGAAAGGGGAGAAAGTTCCAAAATGGAAGGGGAGACCGGATCTACAGGGGATGGGTGTGAGATATCGGGAAGATGAAAAACGATATTAGGAGACTCGGTTGAAGAGAAATTTCCGCGAGTAGGCAACGTTTCAATATAGCGAAGACAATCTTCCAGATGACTACGAAATTCTTGATTATTTTTCTGCAGAATCATCTCTGCCTTCTTCCTCTCCTGCAACTCTGCGAGGAGATTGTCCAGGGTGGTCTGCTGCTCCAGTCTCTCTGCTCGCAGTCTGGCGCACTCTTGAGTCTCCGCGTCTTTCTTGAACAGCTGTCGCTTCATCTTCTCCATCTCGTGCTGCATGTGGCCGCACTTCCTCTCCCAGTCGCGACACTCCTCGTACAGCTCCTTGGACGCCACCTCCTTCACCTCGATGGACAGCTTGTACCTCTCCGCGCACATTTCCAACTCTTCCACTCGCTTGCGTAGGAACTCCAAGTCTTTGTACAGAGCTTCCTTCTCACGGTTGCAGGGACTGGACTCGTGATTCTCATCTTCTAGCCGCCAAACCTTCACTTTCAGCTGACTCAACTCGCTAGCCGCCTTCTGCAAGGTGGATCTGTCTCCTTGTGAGAGGGAAGAGATGGGATCAGGAAGGGGAATAGAGGGTTCAAAGTCTAAGGTAGACACTGGATCCAATGCTTGGTTCTGTGCATTTTGTAATCTCATCAGCTCAGAAAGCTGTGCATTTGAGTTCTCTAAAGTTTCCTGAATCTCAGTGAGTCTATTCTCCAGCTCCACATTCTTCCTCTCCAGCTCATCCTTCTCACTCATCAGAGTCTGAACTCGTCTCTCAAGATCTGCGTTGTCCTGCATCAGCCGATCGTTCTTAGTACTTTCAGTGCTGTAATGTTTTCGTAAATTTCCCCTTTGTAACTCCACTTGTAACTTCTCAGATTGTTTCTCATGAAGCAAGCTTTCAAGATCTGAAATTTTTGTGTTTAGTTCTGCATTCCAAGACGTCATACTTGCTACCAACCATTCGACTCTCTCAGCAGATCCCGGAGAGAGATCAGAGGGAAGATAACCACAGAGACTGAGGAATGTCTCTTCGATCTTAGACAATGATTCGAAACTTAAGTCTAACATCGCTGAGTTTTCTTGTGATTCTCTCTCAGTTTTAGATATCATCTCTTTGAGTGAAATTGACAGTTTTGCCTGCTCTTGGAGTTGATCAGTTAGGTACATTATTCTGCTGATATTTTCACTATTTTCAATTCCTAACTTGAGCTTATCACCCTCGGTATTCTCTAATTCAACTATTTTACTTTGGTATTGTTCAAATAATTCTTGCTTTTCATTCCTAAGATTGGAAAGTTCAGAATTCGCCTCTTCTCCCTCATTACACTTCTCAGTTAACATAATCTTCAACTCTTGACAGAGTTGTTTGGAAGCATTCACTTCGTCTAGAGTTCGCTCTTTCTCTTCGTTTAACATCTCTATCTTATTTTCCAGAGTGCTGGTTTCGATTGAATGAGATAGTCTCAGTCTACTGTTCTCCTCTCTCCTCTCTTCAAGTTCTCCTCCAATCCTATCCACGCTGGTTTGGAGGCCTTTAATGATCCCAATTAACTCTTCTCTTTCTTGGTTCAATTTGGAATTTTGTGAGTTTATCTCTTCGAAATCTTTGATGATTAAATTCAATCTTTCGTATTCTTGTTCCCAGGAATTGATTTCTTCCTTTAAACTCTGTTTTTCATCTTTCATCGTCTCAATCGATTTAGACATAGATGCTAAAGTTTCTTCGGGGTTTCCATTCTGAGTTGAACGAGATTGTTCCAATTTAGCTATTTCTTCCCATCTAGCGTCAGCTATCTTCATCCTATCCGCCTCTAAGCTTTGAATTTTCCCAATCAAATCCTCACGCTCTTTTTCTAAAACAGATTTCTCCGTATTGTTTCTATGAATGTACTGGAGCTGCATGTTTAAACGTTCACACTGATTTCTCGATTCTGAAAGCTCTGCAAGGATGTCCAGTTTTTCGATCCTAGACTTTTCTACTTCTTCAGACATAGCATCTTCTAATCCCTTAACAACAGCGGAATGTGATTCTTTCAGAGCATTAATTTCTCTTTCTCTCTCTTCAAGTGTTTCCAATGTTTGTTTAGAGAAGGTATCAAGTTCCGTGAGTTGGTCCATAATTCTGTTCTTCTCAGTTTGTAATTGCTTTTCCCTGCTATGACATTGTGCAATCTCAGTTTTTGAATCTTTCAATTGATTCTTTAACTTCAAACACTCCTGTTTCAAGGCATTCATTTCTTTTTTTAGATTGTTTCTTTCGCTAACCAAATCTTCAACTTCATCATTCAAGGTTGATATTTCATTTTTCAAGTCAGTTATTTCCTTCTCTTTTTCTTCAAGTTTTTTAATTGAGTTTTTATGAAATGTCTCTAGTCTCTTGTATTTGCTCGTAAGTTCTTGCTTTTCCTTCGCTAGTCCTTCCGTATCAGTGTTACTCTGTTTAAGTTTGTCTTGAAGAGCTGTGCATTCCTGTTTCGACGTTTTTATCTCATTCACCTTTGTTGCCAATTCGCTCGCTTGATTAGATTGAAATTCTTTCAACTTAACAATATCTTTCTTCTTCCCTTCCAGTTCTTGAGAAATGCCATCAGATTTTGTCGCTTCTTTTCGTAATTTATCTTCAAGGCAAACATTCTCTTGAATCAAATTAGTTGTTTCTCCATTCAATTGTCCGACTTCAATACTTGCACTCATTAGCTGTCTTTTCAGATTTTCACATTCCTGAGTTGAGTGTTGCAATTTCTCTAACGTGCCTCTACATTGATGATCCAATTCACCACATCTCTGCTTCACTGCTTCTAGTTCAGTGTTCAGAGAATGGTTGGCTTCGCTCTTTGCATTTATCGCTTCGTTTATTCGTTCTAATTCTTCAGAAAGAGCTTTTGTTTCTAACTCCTTTTGCTTTTCCAGTTCGTTGAGTTGATTCTTCAGACAACTCTGTTTTTCTTCGAGATTTATTTTCGCGTCTGTCAAATTGCGATTATCCTCAGCTAATTCTTCCTTTTCTAAACTAGTAGCATTAATATGCTCAATCATCTCTTCCAATGACATCGTGAGAGCAGTTTTATCGCTGCATAATGTATCAAATTCATTTTGCAAAGTGACCTGGTCGTATATAAGTCGATCCACGAGCTTTTTTTCTTTATCCAGAGACTCCGCCAATTCATCAACTCTCTCCACTGCAGATCTATGTTCAGTTTGCTCATTATTGAGTTGTTGGGACAGTGTATCGATATCTTCAATAAATCTATGCTCTCTATCAGCATAGTCGAGTTCTTTCTGTTCAAGTTCAGCTTCCAATGAGTTTATCCTGGTTTGACGTTCCTTCGTGCTGAATTCATACTGCTGTAAGCTCCCTTCAATCACCTCCCTGTTCCTATTGAGATCCTTAAAAGAACAATCCAATGTTGTCTTATCAACAGGTTCATCAGTGGGTTGGCATTCAGAACAGGTTTGGTCTGAATCGGATTCATTTTCAAAACTCACACCAGGATGCGTAGCTCCATATTGGAGTGGCGGTTGCCCAGTGGTGGGGGAAGGAGGAATGGGATTAGAGTCTTGTCTAACCACCTTAAGGTGTGGCATCACTAGTAGCCTGGGGTGACCACCTCCAGTCGCTGAATTCTCTGTTGATGCATCTATCTCGTCCTCACTGTTATCAGCCATAGACTAACTATATCAGTGATTATCTGTGGTCAGTAGTTAGGTCACTGTATTCTTAGAACTGATTAGAGAAGAGAAATTCGAAATTGTCGTATTTACGCTAGCTTCTACTCGTAAATTAGCAATTTTTCGGTAAAAATATGTACAATATATTCGTGTTAGTGACTAGAGAAGAAATTAGGATTTTTTTGCATGTGTTAAGCATAAATATAAGAGAATAAATCAAAATACAAGTGAAAATAAATTTAAAAAGTGAAATTTAAATGATTAATTGGAGAAAAATGTCATGATCGAATCATAATCACACAGCATACCTACAAATCGTATTTGAACTGATAACCAATTTACTCGACTCCATTCTACTCTAGAGTTTCATGATCCAAAGAAGGATGAAGAGACTGATAAGAGTGTCAAGTGAAACTAGAATGGGTGTTGATCCTTCGAGCGGGAGTCGACTGAAAGAATTGATTATTTTTAATTTTGCGGGAGAGGTTGTCCACCTGTGTCTGTAGGAACAGTTTGTCTCTCTCCAGGTTACTGATCTCCTGTATGGCTTTCTCCATCACAGAATTGTTCTCTCTCCCTCGTGAAGGGGAGAAGGCAGAACCGCCGCTAAAACTACTCAGGTCACACTCGGTAAGGAAGGGATTGCCTTTCTCAGTGGCGATGCGGCTAACTTCGAGTTTCTTGGAGTTGGACAATTCTTTCTGAAGCGAGTTAATGCGCTCTAGATACTTCTTGTTTCCTTGCTCGAGGCGTGTATTAGAGAGTTGGAGGTCGTCTTTGTCTTGCTTCAAGCTGGTGATGTAGGATTGAAGGTTGGATATTTCTTTAGAGAGGAATTCGCTATCCTGCGTCTTCTCTAGCATTCCAATTTCCGCGCTTTGTAGAGACTCCCTGAAACTCGAAATGAGGATGTGCAACATCTTTGAGTTAGAAATGTTCTCGTTCGACATATTCTGCAGTTGAAGGAGCGAAATTTCGCGCATAAGTGAGTTATGAATTGACACCTGTTCATTCTTCAACGCTTCCCGTTCATTCTGTAACAGAGTGGAACTGGTCTGGAGTTTGTGGTGCTCGGCTATGAACTGGAGCAAGACATCTCTCATGGTGGTCACGAGCCATTCGTAGCGGAAAGATTTCGAGCTGGAATTAGGCCGAGAAGATCCCGGGAAGGCTGAGTGGAAATCTTTCTCGATGGCAGAGAGGTAGCCTTTATAAATGTCGATGTCTTTCAGTGCATCATTGAAATTCGCTTCAAAGCTCTGTTTTTCGCCGCTCAGTCTCTGTAGCTGTGCTTCGTGAGAAGCCAACACGCGAGACCTCGCTTCGATTTCCGTAGCCAGAGCGTTGTTCTTCACGCGTGCCTCCTGCAGATCCTTGTCCAGGCGCAGGCTCCTCTCCTCCAGCCGGCTGAGCTCCCTCCGACTCTGACTGGAGTCCTTCTGGTTCCTCAGCAGCAGCTCTTGGCATTTCTTCTCTCTCGAACCGAATTCTTCTTTCTCCAACTGCATTTGCGTTCTCAACCTCTGGATTTCCCCCATCGTCTGCTGGTAGCTAGAATTCAGGTCGAGGTTGTCCTCCCGTATGGCTCTGTTAGCTTCCTGCAGTTCCTCCATCATAGAGTTGTACTGAAGCTTGTAGTACTCAGCTTGGGAGGTTAGCTGAGTAATGTTCAGCTGGTGTTCATGCGATATACGCTTTATTTCACATTCCTTGTCGCGCACCAGGCATTCTAGCAGGGCCAGCTTCCTGTTGTTTTCTCGCGTGGAAGTTAGGTGGCAGGTTTCTTCTGTTGCGTGAGATGCTTCCTGATCCCTAGTGTTTGTTGGAAAACCAGATACAAACTGGGTATTTTTCGACTTTTTCCCGCGAGGGCAACCGTCGAATTTCGGAGTGTTGGACATTTCTAATATAAATTAATTATTTTAGATATAATACCACGATATATAGACGTATAAAAAATATGGCAAGTTCGAAATTAAAGGATTAAAATGAAGTTCTACACATTTAGGGGAACTGGATCAGAGAGAGGGAAATGTGAGGAGATTGAATGTAATGTATGGCATTTATACTTCGAAAAACTCATCAGTGTATTTCCAACTTGCTGACGAGTATTTTTTCATATTTGGGTGACCGTTCGGATAAATTGGAATCTTCATATTCAAAGGAAAACGCGCGAAACGAATATAATTTTATTTTGGCATTACTCCCTGGAAAACCGTAACAATAGCAATGATGCTCCAATATGCAATAATTCTGCTTACGGTAAACATTAAACTTCTCAATTACGACAAATATAATAGCAAAGTCCGACCGATCAAAATAAAGAAAGTCTCACATCACAACATCATAAATTAACTCAATCTTCAAATAGAAATTAAATACAAGTAACACCATTAATTATAGCAGTATTAGACGGTAAGGTTTAGAAACGTAAAAGCAGCAAGTGTAATGTGTACGTAACAACAACAGGAATACTTGAGTTGAGTGAAGTAGAAGAACAAGTAAAGAAAGAAACTCGACAACAAAGTGGACTGATAGGAATTTACAAAAATAAGAGAAGAGATTATGAAGGTAGATTGGAATTAGTAAGTGATCAAAAGGAATTCGCGTAGACGTAGTGAGAACAAGTTAATTATTCGTGGGCGGGTAGAGGATCTGAGGGTGGCGCTTGGCGGGCTGTCTGGTCGGGGGTGAGAGGGGAACAGAGGAGAGAGTGGGAGGTTTCAGTATGGGAGGGGAGGTGGGGTGGGGGTCTGGTTGTGGGATCTCGTGGGCATGAGGGATCCTTTGATGTTCTGTGGGAGTAATTACGAATTCTTGGCGAGCTTGTGATTGAAATTCTTCAATTCGAGTCAGCATTTTCTGATTTTTCGTCTGCAGAATCATCTCTGCCTTCTTTCTCTCCTGCAGCTCTGCGAGGAGATTGTCCAGGGTGGTCTGCTGCTCCAGTCTCTCTGCTCGCAGTCTGGCGCACTCTTGAGTTTCCGCGTCTTTCTTGAACAGCTGTCGCTTCATCTTCTCCATCTCGTGCTGCATGTGGCCGCACTTCCGGTACTTCCTCTCCCAGTCGCGACACTCCTCATACAGCTCCTTGTACGCCACCTCCTTCACCTCGATGGACAGCTTGTACCTCTCCACGCACACTTCCAACTCCTCCACTCGCTTGCGTAGGAACTCCAAGTCTTTGTACAGAGCTTCCTTCTCACGGTTGCACTCAGACAGTTTCAGTATGTTGGACTGGTTAGCCGCGAATACAGCTTGGAAGGGCGCCTCTATAACTGGGGAGATGTTAGCAGGGGTGGTAGAGTCTCTGTTTCGAACAGTCAGATGCTCTTTGAGCTTACAACTCTCATCCTCCAGCTCCCACACCTTCACTTTCAGCTGACTCAACTCATCAGCCGCCTTCTGCAAGGTGGACCTGTGTCCCTGTGAGAGGGTAGAGAGGGCACTGTAGGGAGGAGGAGTGGAGGGTTCAAAGGGCAAGGTGTTGACGGGTCCGAGATGGATGGGGGAAGGTCTGGAGTTCATGGTATTCCGTTCTAACATCGGATCAGAGGGGTTCATATGAGATTGTGGTCCGTTTGGGTCGTTAGAGTTCTCAAGATCTTCCTGAATTTCAGTGAGTCTATTCTCCAGCTCCACATTCTTCCTCTCCAGCTCATCCTTCTCACTCATCAGAGTCTGAACTCGTCTCTCAAGATCTGCGTTATCCTGCATCAGCTGATCGTTCTTGCTATCTTCAGTGTTGTAATGTTGTCGTAATTCTTCCATTTGTAACTCCAGTGCTTGTATCTGATTCTCAAATTGCTTCAGTTGATCGTCTTTACCAGCGAGAAGCGTCTGGATTAAATCAATCGGGCGTGCGGAAGAGTTGGTTGCACTAGAACTGAGTTGCGTAGGCCTTATCTGATGGTGTTGCAGGAGAGAGTTAATCTCTTGAATTTCTCTCAGATTCATCTCGATATTAGTATCTTTCTCGTAGAGTAACCTTTCAAAATCTGAAATTTTTGTGTTTAGTTCTGCATTCCAAGACGTCATACTTGCTACCAGCCATTCTACTCTCTCAGCAGATCCCGGAGAGAGATCAGAGGGTCGGTAGCCACAGAGACTGAGGAATGTCTCTTCGATCTTAGACAATAATTCAATGTCTGTGCGGGAGTCCTCAGTTCTCTCAATTTCAAACTGGGAGAGTTGCGCTTTCAGAGCTGTTTCTTCCTCGCTCATTGTTCGGAGTTGTTCTGTGAGTTCTTGGATCTCATTCCTACTAGCGTTCTCAAATTCCGCTTTGTCTCTATTCGAATTCTGTAATTCAGTTTCTAGTCGCTTCAATTCTGCGTCTTTCTCTCCGATTTGATTTTCCAGATGGACTAGAGTCACTTCTGCTCCTTGAGACTTTTCCATGTTTTTCAGAAGATCGCTATTGGTAGCTTGTAACTTTTCAATGTTTTTTTTCTTCTCTTCCAATTCTTGAGTTCGTGATAGCAAATCTCTTTGTAGACCTTCAACTTGTTTTATAGCTGTTTGTTTCTCTCCGGCTAGAAAAGAAATTTGAGATGTGCTTTGGTTTTCAACTTGTTGAAGTTGATTCTTTACAGCTATGGATTCTTTTTGTGAGGTAGCTAAATCAGCTAATGCTTTCTCTTTCTCACCTTTTAGTTCGATCTTCTCTTTGTTCAATTCATCAAATTGGGCTTGTAATTTCTTCTCATTGTCTCCGATTTCCTTGATCCTTTGTCCTAGATCATTATTTTCTAGGTCCAATTGTGTTTTTTCTTGTATAATGTTCATTTCCCTCTCTGCTGCTTCTTTGTTCCTTTCTCTCTCAGATTCTAACTCCATTGTTAGCTCATGGATCTGTTTAGTGAGATCTTCATTAGCAACAGCTGCAGGAAGATCAGGAGGAGGATTATTAGGATCTTGTGCGGACATATCTTGTAATTCTGGTATTGACTCAGCAGTTTTAGCTAATATACCGGATGTATGCTTCTGAGATGGGTCTATAATAATATATTCGCTACCTAAGGTTTCTGAATTGGCATCTATCGACGAACTATCAACATCTGGCTTCGTTACAGGTTGCACTGCCGTCAAATTCTCATTTGCTCCTCTCTGTTGTGACATGTCACCTGCGTCTGTATTGAGATGTTCTTGGGGAGGATTGACAGGATTCTTGGATGAATTGTTGGGGATGGGAGCAGGAGTAACGACACCTTGAGGAGGATTAGATGGTTGAGGAGGATTGGTTTGTGTTTCAGAAAGAGGAATAGGCTGTCTAGGAGTGTTAGGATTCGTTGGAGCACTAACTTGATTCCTATCAAGTTCAGGTTTATGTTCTTGAGCAGACAAAGGTTTCAACTGATCTTTCTTTGGAGAATTGGGAATTTGTTGATCTGCAACATTTGCATTCATCTCAGTGGCTGTACCAACCTCTTGCTTATTGTCTTCCTGAGCTCTATTTTCAGCTGAGTGTTTAGTTGGAGAAGAACCGCTACCAGCAGGAGGTTGAACAGGTTCTATGGGAGGGGGAGGTAATGGGATTTCATTTGCACCATCTCTATTAGGGATAGGGTTTTTACTATCTTTATCGTTAGTGATAGGTTTCTGAGATGAATATTTGGTACTCGCTGACTTGGACTTATCCAACTGCTTTTCTTTAAACGGGTCGGACTTCAGAGGTGGGTTTTTTTCGGAGTTAATGACTCCAGGCGCTGGTTTCATATTTCTTCCATTTCCTGGATTATTTTTGTCTCTCCTAGATTGTTTAGGATTAGAATCAGTAGTAGTTATAACTTTTTTTTCTGAAGGTTTAGAGGACTTTTCCTTTGAATAAAAGTCTGCACGCTTATCGATTGCAGGTTCACTCTGTGTTGAAGCGTCTGAATCATTTGCTTCCTGTTCCCTCCCTCTATTTGATTGACTGGAATTAGGTCTGTCCTTACTTCTACCTTTCTGCTTCCCTCTCTTCCCTATTCCCCTTTCTCGCGGATTGGGATTTTTTGAATCATAATAATCTCTTCTGTCATAATATTCATCTTTATGACCATAATAATCATAGTCATAATCATCTGAATACTTGTAACTTCTGCCTTCGCCATAATTACCGCCACCTCTATTTCTATACGGTCTGTTAGCACCACGACCTCGATCAGCCATTATGCTAGCTTCTGAATCAACTGAAGGAGAAGCTGTGGTAGTCTTGTTTCGGTCTGTTATCTCGGCTCCTTCTGGAGGCCGTCTAGGACTCTGAATGGAAGGTTTACTTGTACCCTGAGACTTCTCTGATTTATTTGAGTCTTCAAGTAATATATAACCTTTTACAAAATTAGATCCTGTTTTGATCCACCTACTTGTAGTAGATAAAAAATCCAGTATGTTCTATTGGAAATTCCTTTTTCCTAGAAATTCCCAGAATGGGGAAATGCTACATTCAAAGAGTAATTTTATGACACAAAATAACTCATTTTAAACTCGTAGAATGTGGAAGAGATTGTAATATGTACGCATGTATCCAGACCAGTACAGTAAGTTCTCTTCAATTGTCCAGTTCTCTAATGGTCTGTGTTCTATAATAGTCCACCTTGATTCCTCAACTGTGGGACTGTCACTAAATGTTTGACCCTCCGGAACCAATATTTCAGTGTAATGCTGAAATAGATGGACCCCTCTGAAATGATTGGTCCCTCCCCGTCCTTATATTTCCAATATTTGGACCCCCCGGAACCAATATTTCAGTGTTATACTGAAAAATATGTAGTTATGTACAGGTGACCGCTATATAGAGTGGCCGTTATAGCAGGTTCTACTCTGTATTCCTCTTAACTGCAATTCAGTTGTGTTTTTTTCTGAGGGCCGTGAGGGGGTCCAAATATTTCGTGGTTCGTATATTCCGTGACAGGACAATGAGAGTTATCATAAAATACCATTAACCTGTCTAATCGTCCAGTTGGGGCTACCTTCTCATATAAGTAGTGTGTATACGATATGTGTCTCTTGTGTAACTAAGTTGAGAGCAGGGTATTATACAACTCGCCAAAGATAAGTTCCTAATCTCAATCCTATAAAATGTTCATGCGCTTAAAATCGATAATATTCCTAAGTCTAAAGGACCTCCTAGATAATGCCCTGGTTGGGAACTTGAGGGTCAGGCATGAGTGCAAACCTTTCCCAAAGGTCTTAATTAACTAACCAAGCCTTTTAAATCTCAATTTACTCTCGAAACAAGTCTCAATTACCTGTAATACATATAGAAGTACTTACGCGGGTGGTATACATTCCCAGTAAACAGCAAATACTGGTATGACCAGCATTTACAAGCAAAATCCGCGTCACCAAGGGGAATATATAACTGAGTGATAACCAGCATTGAATTTAGTCGAGTTTCTCCTGGTCACAAATTTACATATACCAGAGGTGAGATTGTAAGATGTATAAGATAAGGTCCATCTGATTGAGCTGAGAATTCACTATGCCCTTCACGCCATAACTGCTCTCCTCGCCCTAAATAAGCTGAGTGGAGATTATCTCGTGCAAAATTCCGTTTACTGAAAAAGGTATACACATACGTGTGACAGCAAACCTAAACTTCATCACTATGCCTCGTATCGTAGTTTTATACAGCTTAGAAAGGCGTAGATAGGAAGTAGACTTAAATGTAGGGAGTGGCAAATGGTATATGATATCATGTCAGGAGCTAAATTTAAATTTCTAATGAATTTTGGGTCATATTTCAATTTAAAAGTAACTCTCTATACCTGGAAGTTGTAGAAACTAGACAGTGTAAATTTGGTAGTAGTATCAGACATGATATATTACTGAGGTTCGTATGATTATATTAAACCAGGCCGGATCATCTCTGGCACAATTGAAAAACAAATCAAGTTCACTATATAATATGATATATGAGAGATTCACTCAGCTTGCATAAGCACTATAAATACAACAATTCACTAATAAAGTAAAATATTTTAGAGTAATGTCTATTCTAAGGATTGAACAAGTTATGACACAAAATAAGAGCTTCCAGCAGCTAATAGGTTCAGAAGAGCTCAACTTCAGCGAAGAACATTTCGCTCCTACTCCCGACGAAGTGCCGGTAGACCGTGGAAGTCGAATTGAGAATGAATTAGAAGAATTGAATACTTATGTGCGAGTGATATCGAATTTGAAGGAGAAAGTGATCATTCCGATTCAAGATATCATTATAGGTAGCGATGTGGAGAGCCCTGGGATCAGATGCGTAAAGCGAATATGCAGTCATTTGATAGTAATACAAGAAATGGTACTAAAACTGCACAACTACTCGAGCCTATACTTCAACAATTCTCATTTCGATGGACACAAGACCTTCAGTAACAGTGCCTCGTGCTTGAATGCGATCATCAAAGCATGGGAGGAATACCTCGTTGCGTATGCGGAAGCGGATGCATTCGAGGCCTTCGAAGAAGTGATCAGGTTGAAAAATACTAAAAGAATCATAGACCGTGGTTATGAGGAGTTTGCCCACCTGTGTAGCTCTATTTCATTTGAGGTCTCAAGTCAGAAAAATGGGCGTTCAAACCGCATTATTGCTCTGAAACTCGCCTGTCTACTGCTGCTTACACATGAACAGCGTGCATCCATTGTAGTGCTGTCAAACGAATTTTTGATTTCAATCGAAACACAAACAGAAACTGAAGAGATGACAACTTTCAAACTTATTTGTGACAAGTTAGCCAGACTGACCGAGAGGAATCGAGTGCTTCAGAACCAAGTGAATGGAACTAGAAAGTTTTGGAATGAGCACCCCAAACTCTTGAACTGTTTGGAAGTGAGAGACAACAAGAAGTTGATCATCCTCTCGAGTAAAGACAAGAAGCTAACCTATCCCAAATGGTCGAGTCATTCAATCGGGTTTGTTCTATTTCCAGATTCACTTCTCAAGTTCACCATTGATTTCCTAGGCAATTATGAAGCCCAGGTCTTGCCACTCAAGCTGCTCTGGGTGTACGCAGGTAGGACGAGACCGGAAACTCGTCTCCAGATGCAGATAATAGCGCCGGAGGTACAGCTCACACTGCTCTGTGGGAGTGAAGGGGATCGGGACTATTGGGTGAGAGCTATCAATGAAGCTACCATCGATTACTTGGGATCCCCCAGGCAAGAAACAAACAGGAAACTGGGTGGGGCAACTTCTAGCCTCTTATGGCCTCCACAACTCCGCAAATGCACCTACATATTCACGAGCGGAACTTTTCAAACTGCGAAATACACTGGACAGTGGCTAGAAGGTAAACCGAATGGGAAAGGCAACATGATATGGCCTGATGGGAAATTCTACATGGGAGATTTTAGAAAGGGGTTATTCCATGGAAAAGGAAAGTACAGCATGTCTCAGAACATGGAGGACGGAAGTATGGACATCTATGAAGGGCAGTTTGAAGAGGGGCAGTTCAACGGATACGGAGTGCTGTCCTTCGGTAATTCAGATCGATATGAAGGCGAATGGTTGAAGGGGCAGAGACACGGACATGGCAAATTCTACCTCACCCATGACAACAATTACAGTGTCTACATTGGTGAATGGGCAAACGGTAAGAGATCCGGTTTCGGGATCGAAAATTCAACTGAAGCAGAAAAAAGCTACCATGGCATGTGGAGGGAGGACATTCGAGAGGGACAGGGGCTCACGATCACGACGAGAGACGAGTACTGTGCTTGTCACTTCAAAGAAAACACGCTTTCTGGTAGAGGCTTCATCATCAACGGGAAGGGTAAATCGTATGAAGGTTGGCTGGCAGGTATGATGGTGCTGAATGGCACTGGTGAGCTCAGGCTCTCGGACGGTACAGTGATGTCAGGGCTGTTCAGTGGCAAGTGGAACGAATGGGTGTACATGGGTTCTGATTTGAAAATAACGAATGGGTTTATTACTAAGAATGCCTCGAGGAAGAAATCAGCTAGATTCATGGATATGGATTGGGAAGAGAAAGCATTGAAATATGCAGCAAGCTCGGAAATGAAATGGTGCAGTCTGTTTGAGAAGTGTAAAATGGTGCTACACCTGGTAGAAAAGGATCCGTCCTCTCCAATTCGTGGTTTGAGGAACGATCAAAGTATTCGCAAAAGGATGGCATCCGTACCAAATAACCGGGGACCTCACAGTCTCCAGCCAGATGCAAGGACGAACAGCGTTAGTAGAGAACACAACATGAAGCCACGCCCCTACGCCGTATATAGTGTACTGCCATCGGATGGTATCGTAAATGCCTCTAAAGATTCTTTTGACCTTTATGTGGGTCCAGTTTGCATGCCTCCGTCGCAGTCAACTGCCAATTCGGAGAGGGAGGAGAGAAAAAAACGCATGGTTTTAGATTTGAAGAAAAAACAGAAGGAGCGCGTTAGATCTTCGTCGAATCCAGAGCCTTATAGCTATTTCTCAAGTACTTCGCTTTCTAACGGGAAAGTATTAACTAGAAGAGCCTCTGAGATGATTCGACTCGATTCTCCACATTCTTCAGATGAGAACACCTCGCCTTCTGACATGACTACGCCCGATCTTGAAGGAGGCACTCCAAACATGACAACTCCTTCTACCAGCACCACCCCATCCAACTTCTCTCGAAGCCGTTCAGTACAATTCAGCCAATATTCAATGAATATTTCTCTCGAGTCCAGCTCTGTAGTTGCCTCCCCTCTCGTGGAAACACGGCAGGTTATCGACACTTCTCTGGAATATAGTGATTTCACCAACTGCGAAATTGCAGTAGAGCAAATCAAGAAGAACCTGTTCGAGCAATTGAACACGCATTGTTCATCTACGAGTCATCCACTGGGGAAACTCGTCACAGATCTGAAAGATGTCATCTTCGAGAGCTACGCTGGCATAGGAGCATCACAGTATCTGCTGCCTCATGCGATACAGGATGCAAAGGTTTTCTTGAGGAAATTAGCTGAAATTGTTCAGAAATACGCACCATTCATGATAGACGAAAAGGCTCAACTGTATGGAATGATTCCAAAACAGATCATTGAGGAGAATTCCCACCTAATCGATTCCTATTTCATTTCAGATCTCTTTCTCCCTCGTGTCTACCATACGCTCTTCACCCTCTTCTCTCTAATGCAGGAATATAATGACTCACAGTATGAAATTGCCGTCGCGATCCTGTCACGTATGAATTGCAGCAATCTCATGGAGTTGTTCTCAATAAACACTCCCTACCCCTCTGACCCAGACTGGTACCAGGGTGCATCTCAGGTCCTCTCAACAATCACACAAGAATACACCATAGAAGGGAAACTAACCATTCTCCAACGCTCAGTCAACACGATGTTAGAAAATCTGAAGGACTGTAAGACCGAACTATGCACGGATGTGATCATACCGTACTTTCAGGTTGTGATCATATACGCACGTGTTAAGAAGCTGAGCACAGAACTGCATTACATATACACATTCATGGACCCCAAACTCTCCCAGGGGGAATTCGGGTTTCTACTGACACTCCTGGAAGGATGCTACATGATGCTGACCCCTGACAAGATACCCTGCTGCCTCTGACTGTTTATGCGAATTTTATTGTGATTGAGTTGGCAATGTGAATATGTACTAATGAGTTAATGTATATTGATTAATTAGAAATATTGAACTCGGTCCTATATATATAGATCAATAGAACGTGTTCCGAACTCTCAAAATGTATTGAATCTCTATTACTGACTCTTTAGGCTCCTATACTACATTCATAATGTTTACCACAGAATGGTTTCTAGGTTTTAACTTGAAGTTCAGATAATCTCTCTCTATCACAGTTTGGTTCACTAGTATATCATTATTTTTTAGAGCTGAAAGGATCTGAATATTATTACTATTCATGTAGTTAAACGTACAAATGTTATGACGAAAGTAAATTATTGCAAAGGATCAATCGTAGCTGATAATCTTGAGTGTTACATTATGATTACATCGAAGTTCTCTTTTGCTTCATCAGGAGAGGCTAGCATATTTTTAATTATTTTTATTAATTTGAATTGAAACATTCTTATTTAAATGCTGGCCGCTTGCTCTGCATATTTTGTCTAATTCGTTTAATTTTAGTGTCCTAGTATAACATTTATTGAGACTCAATTATTCTTTAGAGTAATACTTCATTACAAGTCTACAAATAATGACTTTAAGTCGAGATGCATACTTTTTGAAACGTAGATGCAAAAAAATTAATGCATAATAGCATATTATTAACAATTTAATTCGCTGAAAATGCAATCTTATTTCGAATCAAGGTAATCATCCTCTTTCTTTAAATAATCCATCTCTTCCAAGACTCTTGTTGTTATGACGCAATGCTCTTCTACCCGACCCAAACCACGGACAGATTTCATGAACTCTTCCAAAACACCCCTGCTACATCCCACAGCCAATTCTAAATACTTCTGTAACTTATCCGAGTTGGGATATTTACTCATGCAGAGCGCTTGCATTTCTTGTACTTTTCTCTTGTTTTCATTTTCCTCGTCAATCAGTGTATAGAATTGCTCCAATAGCATTTTAACGCGTGACAAGCTATAGTTCTTCCGTTGGACAGGGTCGGGATCCGGGTACTCCGGCTTACTAGAACTTGCACCCCACCAGCTTCTGTTGGATTTAGCCCTCCTCTTGGCTTCTTCATCTGGATTGTAGCCAGGACACAGCTGAATCTTAGAATATTTATTCGATGGCATTGATTTTGATTTTAAATTATCAGAAGAAGAAGGAGGAGGAGGAGGAGGAGGAGGGGTGTTGACTTCTCTCGTTTTCTCATCAAATTTCTTCCTTGCAAGCTCGAGAATTGAGAGGGTTTTTGGAGGCTTTATGTTTGGGATAAATGTTTTCTTGAACAGCTCGAAGTCAGCTATGTAGGAGGAGATGTCAGGGTATCTGAGAGCCTCCTCCCTATTAGAGGATTCGTTGTCGAGAGAGGAGGCAGCAGTACTTAACCCTGACATACAACTATCAACATTTGGACTTCCATCCGATCTCTGTTTCATGTTAAAATTAGGTTTAATTTGTTTTTGCTGCTCTGTGCGAGACTGCTTAATGCCAGAACTCGCTTTTGAGAATTCATTATTAATCAATTTCAGTTTCTTAGGTGTGGTTAGAAATGGAAGGAAGTTATTAGACTTATAACTTGTGTCATCATCCCAAGGGTTCTGCTTTCTGAAGACCGACGAGTCAGATTCGCAGAGCGAAACCTTATCTTGAGTAAACAAGCTTTGAAATGGTTGAGAGGAATGTTTAGGCAAATAATGGGAATTCATTGCAGCAGTGGTGTGAAGATCTGTGCTGGCGTAAGAAGAAGTGGGGAAGGAATTTGGATCTTCAGATTCCATCTGGTTTCTAGCCTCATAACTCAATGTATCCATCGGTTCAGTATCAGGATACTCCATTTTCGTTCTAGTTCAGTGGAAATTAAATATAAATTTTAGCTTTTTCAAAAATTATCAGCTTTAAACCTGTATAATGTATCTCAGTTTATGATCAAACGAGTTAAGAAGAAGTGATTTGCTATTATTCATATTCAGATTTGAAGACACTTATCAGCAGTAAACTATAAGTGTTGATATATTTAAATGCTAAATTCAACAAGTGCTTGATGTATTAAAAAAATATACAAACAACTTTTTTAAATTTTGGAACTAGAAAGTTCTGTAAGTATTCTTCTTTTGAAAAGAGTCGTCGATGCATCCTGGAGTTGCTATCTTAAACCTCGCACTGGCAGTTCGAATCAAATTCTCTTCCTTCTCTTTGTCTGTCTTCAGTTTGTCCCTCGCTCTCTGCATCTCATTATCCATCTCCACCTTCTTCCGCTTGCTGTCCTCCTGCTGCTGGACCCGAGTCCAGCTAGACTCCTTCACAGTGTAGAATATCCCGCCCAGCTCAGACAGCCAGCCGCCTTCAACTGACGTCACACACTGCATGTACTCTTTGGAGGTGAGCAGTAACTCGTGGTAGATGACGTAGTCAGGGGTGTAGCCCATGCCGTAGAGGGAGCTAGTAGGGTGCAGATGGCATGGCATTCCTGTCCTCATGTTCACGTACTCTCCCACGCCCTTGATACGAGCTGCCTGATGGAAGTAAGCCGCGCAGATACACTTTCTCATGACATCCCACTCAAAGCCACAAGAAGTTAAGGGCAGCTTTTGTTGCAGCAAGATTTCCTTGAGCTGAGCGCGAACTTCTCTGACCTAAACATTTAAAAGTTTTCATGTCATTTACTTTATAATCATCTTATAAATATTTTAAAATTATCCTGTAATATTTTATAATCATATTAAAATAATTGTATTATCCGCAAGGAAGCTTGCGTAATATAAATCATAATTTCTCCAATTTTGCAGGGAAAAGTATATGTTATATTAGATATACATTATTGGTTACGTATAATATATAATCAGTGTCTGAATAATTATGCAAGGAAACCTCAAAAACTGTCATCACTGATTTCATGAAGTAATGCAATCAGCAAGACATGATGAAGTTAAGAAATTGTCTAGTGAATATGATGGATGCGGTAGTATATTAATAATAACCTTTTTTAGTGATTTCGGCTGTATGAAGTTATCGTGACACCATGCAGAAGAGCAGTTCTGCTTCTTCCACTGCTGATACACAAACATGTACGTCAAGTGGTCCGACTCAGGAACTGCAAACTTCTCCCTAACTTGGTCACTCTCCTCCTCCCTACCCTTAGGCCGGTAGAAGATAGCCGGGACTGAGAGCATCGAAACGATTGTTAACGCCTCTTCGGAACATCCCATCTCCGATGAGATGATCAGGAGTTTGCAGAGGGCGGGGTCGAGCGGGAATTCAACCATCTGTCTCCCGAGGTCAGTAAGCTCCCCGGTGTTGTCTAGTGCGCCGAGTATCCACAGCTGGTACATCGAGCTGAGGATGTTGTCCTGGGGAGGCGGGTCCATGAAGTGGAACTGGAGGAGGTCCCGCACGGCCAGAGACTTCAGGAGGAGAACAACGTTGGAGAGGTTAGTGCGCTGAATCTCTGGGACAGTAGCTATTAGCATCTCATTACTAAAACAAAAGATACGAAAATGATGACACATTGTCATTGAAATAAATTAGAAATTCTCTTGAAAGAAAATATCAGCAGAACTAAATTTATTACCAACGATTAGTCTATGATTCTATATGGACGTCCGACTTTGTTTATACCAAAAAATGGTTTCTGCGTTATTTACGTTAGCTGTATACATTTAATCTAAAAATTGCAAATTTGTGAGCATTCACTACGAGACAATGGTACACCACAAAGAACAATTGAAACAATATACACAATGCAATACAGCCAATTAACACGTACGTTAATGGCACAAAAGAGCTAATGCAATCACGGGGGTTGTGTATGTCCTATTTCTACCTGAATGGAGTCTATAACATGGAATTTTCCAGAATAAAGTATTAATTTTCGTAGAGAATGTAAAACAGATGGCTGAAATCGAGAGAAAAAGTGATATTTATGTGAATGAAGGTACATACATGTAAATCTCATCACTCAACTTTTTTGGCTCTGTCTATGTACTAACATTTTAATTCTGTAGATACAAATGAATTCGCCATCACAAGTTGCTTTGGTGATGAGGAAGACAAAGAAGAGGTATGAGATGTACAAATAATATCAGCTACTATAATTTTTTAAAAATGGAAGCAATAATATAATACTGTCACTGACGCTTAGAACACTCATTTTTTCGTATTTTAATTTTCGATTTATTAGTGTTTTAATTTCCTCCCTTATAATCTTTATCTTCTAAGATCATCACCTCCCCTATCAAAGAAGTATTTAGAGATGGGAAAAGAAGGATTGGTGAGTCTAACATTCAATTCCATCGATAATTTGTGAAATGCACAAGTTACTAGGGGCGCCTGCATTAGATCGGATTCTTAGGTTGTCGATTGTTGATACTCAATGACCACGCCAAAAAGCCTAAAATTGCAAATCATTTGATCGCTATTCCTCATCTGAAATGCCTCTCGAAACCTCCTTCAGAAAGAAATGCTACTTTCACTTCAGCTTCACACTAATTCAAACAAAATGCATATTTTATTTGTGTTCTTAAAGATATCTTAAAATGAAGTCGATCTATCGACAACCTAAGAATTCGATTTAATGCAGCGTCCCCAAGTTACTAAGCTTAACTAAGGTTTTATGAATCTGTTTAGACTATATATTGGTATATCAACAAGAAAAAAATTGGACTCAAGAAACGATTGACATCGAAGAGATATTGGGTAAAGATATCTCAATGAGCGAAATAAACGAATCGAAGGAAATATTTGAAGCGAAAGTAGTAGAAAGGGAGAATCCCGAGGATGGAGTAGTGGGTTTCCAAAAGGACATGAGAAGAGAATACTTCCTCTCAGAGCTGCAAGAGAAGGGACTCGAATTGGAAGAAGAAATTCAAGAGGTAAGCCTTAGCTCTCAGCTGCGTCATTCAACGTTAATTAAGAACATCCATCTAATACGAACTTCATGTCTACTCAATCAAGGTAATCAGAATTGGTGATGAGAAATTCAAGAGAGCATTCAAGATGCGGAAAAACGTCAAAAATAAAAAAGAAACAGTAACACTTAACTTTATCAAAATCCATGCTCCATTTGAGATTCTCTGTCAATATGCTGAGAAACTCAATTACGCTATGCCGTACGACGTAAGTCTCCTCTTATATAATTTATATTTAATTTTGTGTTAAAAAGAGAAAAATACATCTCTCTTTATTGTAACTGATGGTTAGGATCCAGATGAATTTGATGACTTCGCGAACAATCAGTTCAAACAGAGTCTGAACAAGACGTTTATCGAGCAGCTCGGACTAACCTTTCTAATCCCCGCTGCACCACCTCATCTGAAACCATGCAAGTATCGAACTAAAGTCTTCGTAGATAAAACCAGATACAAGTAAGTTCGTCTATACTTTGGTATTTTGGTCAATTCTATTAACTCACGCGATGTTGCAATAGGTACTATGGGATTGAGAATGAGGAGACGTTTTTCTCAACCGGACAAAGGAGTGCTATTGTTGAACACATTTTGCAAATAACTCCCTACGGACATGATAGTTATGGGTTGAAATCAGGCATTGGGAAACTGCTCAAGAAGAAGTTGTTCACAGATGCCTATCCCTTGCACGAAGTAATTATCATTCCATGTAAAATTTTTTTGTTGACTTGATAAATGAAGTGATTCATTTGATAATTTTTTAAAAGATTGTGAGTATCGATAGTAACTTTGAAGCATTTGAAATTTAAAAGCAATATCTGGATATCTCTAGGGAAATGAAAATCAGGAAAAACAAGATGAGGATAAGCCACTGACAGAGAGACAATTCCTCAAATTATACTGGGCATCCTTCAAACCAAGAGCCTTCTTCAGGACTCAGCCCATCCCACAGATACGACATTATTTGGGAGAAAAAATCGCGATCTATTTCGCTTGGCTAGGCAAGTAAATGGATATTGAGATCGAATGTGATACAAAAAATCTAGACACGTAGTAAACATGACATTTCTGCAGGTTTCTACACTAAATGGCTCCATATGTCAACCATCATCGGATTGTTGATCTTCCTGATAGGACCCTATACGATCAGATCTAACTCAATCGCGTGAGTGCTGCTGTACACCATAAATCAGTTATTAGAACAAAATATTTATGCAACATTCCTATGCTAGCGCAGAGGCATGCCACACTTCGGACGCTACGCTGGTGTATTGTCCTAAATGCAGATTCAGGTGTGATTTTGAATCTTCAGAAGACTTCTGTTTCCTTATAAAGGTAAGGTGTGATGAGTGAATCCGCGTTTCATTAGAATTAGCCTATTATATCAGTCTCAACTAATTAGATTTCAAACCTCCTTGACAATGAGGGAACCGTTTTCTACGCAGCGTTCATGTCGTTCTGGGCAGTCCTGTTCCTAGAGTTCTGGAAGAGGTATCAGTTCTACTTACAGTACGATTGGGACCTCCTCGACTATGAACCCTTGCAAGAGAACCCAAGAGCTGAGTTCGTGATTGCCATGCGAAACAGATATAAGAATGCAAGCGAGAAAATCCAGAAAAAAATTTGGAAAGTCAATCCTATCACAGGGGTATGGAATACACGCATATAGTAATATAGTTAAATTTGTACGTACATACATAAATTTTTCTGATTAATTCCGTAACTCCATTTTAATAAAAGAGTTTTTTTAGAAATCGGAATTTTTCCAAGAGCCGTCACAAGTCAAGGTTAAGCTCCTAGCCGGTCTCTCTGTCACCCTTACACTCATCCTAGTGGTGCTAGCCATTCTCATCGGAATCATTTTCTACAGAGCAGGAATAGCGCCATTAATCGAGATAGCTCTAGTGACTAACAGCAGTTTCCAACAGGGAGAGCACATCAGAGCAGCAATCGGGATTGCCTCTGCTCTCCTCATCTCGCTAACTGCAGGCGTCTTACAATTAATATTCATCTTTATTATGAATTCGGTAAGTGTGATGCAATATTCTATGAAGATATAAATTCTGGTTTTATAAAAAATCCTATCTTTAGATCTACAAACAATTGGCCATTGTTTTGACGAAGTGGGAGCTGAACAGGACACAGAGCGAGCACGACAACTCATTCACCACCAAGATGTCGCTCTTCCAACTTGTCAACTTCTACGCTTCCCCCATATACATAGCATTTATAAAAGGGCGTGCTTTCGTGGGATATCCTGGCAGAGCAGAATTTTTCCTAGGAATAGATGGATTAGAAAGTGTAAGTAGATTGCCATTCAATGTCAATCTAGTGCTTAAACGATAGAGAAGTGCGATAGAGATATCTCAAACATTTGTACTAATATTCATACTTAAAATTAGTGAATTAGATCTAACGTGCGTCTCTAGTGCGCTCAGTATGGATGTCTGCTGGAACTGACTTTCCAATTGATCGTAATCTTCGCAATGAAACAAACATTGAACAATGTCAAGGAGCTGGTGACGCCACTCCTCAAGGTTGGAATTAAGAGGTGCATCTCTCTCTTCAGAAAGATGAAAAAAGATGAGTATGACGAGTCCCAAACTTCCTGGCAGAGAGATCAGAAGCTGGTGCCTGAGGGGGAGTTTGGACTATTTGAAGAGTACTTGGAACTAGGTATTTCATACGATACAGTCACTACTGCGCTACTCCACGTGAAGTCAATATACCCTTCTATTATTGTCCAGGCCACATCATCCTTTGTGAAATTATTACCATCTGAACTTTGGAGCGTATTTTAAATGTGTTACTCTACCACCTGAGGCCACCAGGGGTCGACTTCCGCAGGTCATGGTTCTCCACTTTTTGTAAGGTGGCACATATTGTGAGACAAATACTTGTAATTAGTAGAACTACGATTAAAATGATATGTACAGAGGCCGATAAAGCATTTATATACTTCGTACGTAGTTAGCCGTGATTGTAAACATATTTTTAGTGATTCAATTCGGATTCGTGACCATATTCGCTGCTGCTTTCCCACTTGCGCCACTTCTCGCGCTAATCAACAACTACTTCGAGATACGATTAGATGCAGTCAAGTATCTCCGTCTCTCAAGGCGCATAGTCCCTGAGAGAGTTCAGGACATCGGGCCCTGGTACACCCTCTTAGATGTAATCGCAAAGTTCTCAGTCATCTCAAATGTCAGTTAAACTAATTGCCAAGATTATAGATTGTGTTGAAATGATCTCCGTCGTGTTAGGCACTCCTCATATCTTTTTTGGGGAGCACTGTCAACCTCTGGATATACAAAGCTACGTTTCCAGGAAGAACGGATTACCTCAACACCACCCTGGCAACCATTCCCATCCGGAGTTTCGTTAATACTGATAGATTCCCAGACTACAGGTCCAGATCTCACAGGTAGCATATTAACATAAGTAATCTAAGGCTTTAATAGTACACAATTCGAAATTTATTGTATGCTAGCCAAGTATTTCAGAAGAGACACAGTGGATAAATGCACACATCCTTACTATTAAAACTCGATTATTGTATATATATATATATATATATATGTAACGAATTGATTGAAGAAACTGCCAGGCGGAGAAGGCTGATTTTTGGCATGTGGGAGTCTTTTGGCTATGGCTCCAGTAAGTTTTGAGTTCAGAGCAAAATGTCGACTCATCATGGAATTATGACGTCATTGTCACATTTTTTAAAAGTTAAGCAACACAGTTATTCGAGCATAACTCAGCCATTATAGGAGATAGAAGGCTGAAATTTTAATAGAATCTGTATACTAACATACCTCACATATGATGTGACTTTCATCAAAAAATGATGACTCATCACTCTGTTATGACGTCATCATTACGCATCAAAAATTTTAAAATTGACAAATTTGGTGATTTTTCAAGTGATATCGATTTTAAAACTAAGATGGACAAATTTAGAGATGATATCTCCCTTATAATTAACCAATGTCACCTCCAGGCGACCGAAGGGAGCCTCCGGCGGACACGAAGTGTCTGCCAGCCGCGCAGCGCAAGCAAGCGAAGCGCGCTTGTACTATATAACAATTAATTAAAACTTTCCAGACTTAAAATTTATAGTATGAAGATACTTGTATTTAAATTTTTTCTAGAATATTGGTTAATGGCAGTCTATTGGATTTCGACCAACATATTCTCATTCCTGTGACATATTACTGTGTGGAAGTCAATTCTACATGTGATAGCACGATATTCGTTAACCCGAATAACAACCTAACTGCAGGAAACTGTTGCCAATTCCTCAACATGAGCAACACGGTTCCGGGGAAAACGAATGACTGCATACTTACCAATGGTATGTAAATATGCTTTTATTTTTAAAATTATAATTTGCAGTAATTTGCAGTTCATACTAGTACTGTTCGATTCCAAACATATAATTATTTCAAGAACGTTTAGTTTGGAGTTGTGAAGAGGCCTTACGCTTATGTAACATGGATGTACTTGTGATTAACTAACTTTAGGTAGCAGAACTTGTTGCCTGAATGAGAATTCCAGATCAAATCATAAGTTCTTCCCAACTCAGAATACAACATCTTCCAGTTGCTGCAGTAGCGTGATAGCAGAGTTCATAAACGCTAACAACACTCTGCCAAACACAACTCTGTACTACAGAGATGAAGGAAATGAGGAAGATCCTAGCAATCCGCAGTACGGAGGAGAATTTTTCAGTGGGTGTGAAGTAAATTTTGTCCGAGAATCAGCCGTTTGCAGGTTGGTACTACACCCCGTTCCCTTTTAAAACAAGACTGCAATGATTACGTCTGCAGTATATTCAACTGAATGTTCTTCTAGATTTGATTCGGGCTATGAATTGAGTGAAAACATGAATCAAGATCAGAGAGAATTCTACTTCAAAAGTAATTTGTTCCAACTGATGTTCGCTATAATTTTCGAGGTAAGATTTTTAGAACATTGAAACAGAGTGGTTTCTTTTGCAAAATTTGTAACAATAATAAGCTTAAATAGTTTACCTCATAAGGAATGCAGCCAGTTTGTCACTTGAAGACATAAAAAGAGTAATCATTTGAAAAATAAATTATTTTCTCTAGCATTTCGTGTTTCTAATCGTTGCAATCGTGGCGTATATAGTACCAGACATTCCACAAAGCATTCAGAACCACAACAAGAGGGAAAAGTACATCAACAAGTTCGGCAGCAGATCTAAGGTTGTGAGGAAATCGAGACCTAGCATCTTTGAATCTCGCTCTAAAGCACGCAAATAGATTCTCTGGAATTTCCTGAATAATTCGAGAGAAGAGAAAGAGTATGATGTTGTACTTCCGTGCTTGTATAATATAATCAAAATAATTATTAGAATACGTAGGAGTATAATGTTATTTTTTGCTGTCGGGAATGATTTTACACTTATGTACTAGAATTTGATATAATATTTTTGTTTGCTATGGAAATGTATTAATTATTGACATAATCGCAGTGGTTGCCTGCTAGATTCTCTTGCTATGCTCGTCAAAAGTCTCATGTCGTAACTTGTACAGCGAACACTTGGTGTCGCAGAGTCGCCATGCGAGCGCCTTGGAATTTCAACAAATTTAGAAGTCTCTACGGGTGTCAAATATTGAATCCATTTCAAATTTGCTTATTTTATTAAATTTATTGTAAAAAGAAAAACCAAGGTCGAAAACTAGTCTCTAGCATAGCTTAAAAATTTGTTTAGTTTATGTACCTATAGGAAACAAAAGTAAACAAATAAAAAAATACGATCATAATGCTAATTTCCTGTCATAAAAAATTACGATCATAATGTTAATTTTCCGTCATAATCAAATACGATCATAATGCTAGTTAAAAAACTTTTATATTTGAAATATTATACAAAAGCAAGAGTATATTTTGTAACAACTTGAGTATTTTCTGAAATGCAAAATAAAGCCTGATATTTTTGGAATTTTCTCTTACTTACTTTTGTAAAACCATAATTAATAATTATTTATGCTCAGCACAGAGTTTTTTGGCCAGTTTGTCTAATTCAACTATACCTTTCATTATTGTCAACAAATAATATTAATTCCCTCGAGTGCTATATATAAATAGCTCTGAAAAATTTCTGGCTAGCCCATCTCTGAACCTGTTTCGAAGTTTAAATGCCTCGATGTTATCCTAATTACTGATTTCTGCTAGATCGCGTAGATGGCTTCCTCTCTAACTGACCTTCGCCTGATACTCGATGGCGGAATGGGGACAACTCTGATAGAGGAATACCCCCAGGTTCCTGATATCCTGAAACTATGGAGCACTGCATTTCTCGTCCACCAACCAAGCTACGTGTTAGACCTCCACAAGCGATTCATTCTAGCCGGCTCTGACGTCATCATCACAAGTAACTACTCAACGGCACCGAGATATCTGAATAACATGGGAATGATTGATAGGCTGGAGGAGCTGGTAGAGACGGCTGGGAAACTAGCGAGAGAAGCTGCGGACAGTGCGCGGGGCATGGGAATCGAGCGTCCTATCCTGGTTGCAGGCTGCATTCCTCCTCTCAACTATAGCTACCTGGGGGAAAAGATCGAGAAAATGGAAGACGCGAGTCTCCTTTATGAGAAGATCGCCAAGCGATTAGACCCCTACACTCACTTCTACATCTGTGAAACTATGTCCAGTCTGGATGAGGCCATTGCCTCTCTAACCGGAGTCATGAAAGTAGCAGAAAAACCGGTATGGATTTCGTTCAACCTGCAGGACAACGAACTGTGTCGGCTGCACAGCCACGAGCCTCTACAGGAAGTACTGCCAGTAATTCTGGACAAGTTCCCCTCAATCAAAGGTGTGACTCTCAACTGCTGCAACCACGACACGATCAGCCGAGGATTAGATGTAGTGATGGAGAGTGTGAAAGGACGAAAGAACATCAAGTACATAGGTGCATATGCAAATAACTCTAAACCGAAATCAGACAAAGAAACTGTTGAAAAAGAATGGGAAGATTTCGATGCGCAAAAACCATATGGAGAATGGCATTCACGTCCCTTGGTTGCGAAGGATTACGCAGAGATCGTGAAGAGTTGGGTAGAGAAGGGGTGCAATGTCGTGGGAGGGTGTTGTGGCATGGGTCCTGAGTTCACTGCTGAAATATCCAAGCAGTGGTTTCCAAAGCGAGAGTTACAGCTGACAAAACCAAACGAAATAAAAAAGAAACTTGTTATGTAACACTTGAATCCTTTAGAATTTGTATTATGACATAGTAGGTCTTCTTATTTCATTCTATTAAACTACGTTTAAACAAAAACAAAATATCTTATACGTATATTAAAACTCTAGGATTTATTTATTTTTTTGTTTGTTAGTTTGTTTGTTTGTCCGAATTGATTGAAGAATTGGCAAGTCGTAGAGATACGAAAATTGGCATGTAGGTGTCAAATGATAAATCTAGAATTATGTTCGAAGATCTAAGCGAAATGTTCACACCTCGCCGAGATAGGTGACAAAATGTGCTGACCAATCAATTATCAGCCTTTTATAATGCCATTCACACGATTCTATTTCATATAAATGATTGAATAATGCTATTTTGAGTCTATAATTTGATTATTAACAACAATTGAAGTGTGTTATATGCTACGATCAATCAATTCGATCATAAAATAACTTTTAACGACATGGACTGGAATTGATTATTTAAGTATAATAATCTTTAGCAATGTTAATTTTGTGCATTCAAATTGAGCTTACATTCAGGATTAGTTGACTTAATACAAAGTAAAATTTCTTACAGTTCTGATTTCATAAATGTAACCGTAGACAAATGACAATCCAGCGTACTTAGTAAGAAAGCGACGTATTGTTTCTCTAATATCTCCAAGCACCCACCACAGTGGCTTGGTAGCAGGGAATAGAGAAATTTTTGATGTCTTTGTTTATGTTTTTTAATGTTTGGATATCATAATTGGTCGTTAGTTTGTCCCAAACTTATAGTATTTAATCTACCTAAAGCCTATAAATATACGAAAAGTGCATTCAATATCTCAAGAATTTTTGTTCCCAATTGCAGTTTGGTGATTTTGAAATGTTGCAACTAATCCAACACGTGTCATTATAACTTTACAATTATAGTCTCAGTGTGCTGTAACTCTACTATAGATAATTTTAGTATCCTGAATCTGAATTTCTTGTCTATTTCTGTTTATCTTTGATCCTTTTGAAGATATTTGGATTTTAAAACAACGAATTAGATATATTAAATTAAAATAAAAATAAAAATTCAAACAAGCTGAAATAATATTTATGCAGACAAATGCAATGAGAATACTAAATTGGGCAATCAATTATTGTATTTTAAACGAGTGTGCAAACTTACAGTATCCGGTTCAGTGCGGAAAATGAAAATTTCGAATAAATTCCAATGAGATTATTTGGTTGCTATGGAAATTCTTTAATCCATTTTGGTAACTATGCAATTCAATGCTATCTTTGGACCGCAAATTATGATTCTTCTATTTTCCAATATCGAATATATAGCTGATATAATGTAATATGGAACATCATATTCGTATATTCTAGACACAAATTTGAGATTTTCCCATAATGGTAGATAATCGCGAGATCCCCAAGACCAGACTTGATTTGGTCAAAATATAAGTCACACGAATTCAGTATCCAAGCAGCAATTTACTTGAACTTATCAGGTTGAGCTTATCGGAGATTTAACTTGATTGAACTTATCGATTGAACTTATTGATTGAACTTATTGAACTTATCAGAGATTCTAATTCTGGTTTTGGACTTAAAAATACAGTCGACTCCACTTAATAGGGTCACTGTTTAATCGGGTCAACCGCTTAATCGGGCCACTTTTGGCAGGACCGGAATAGCTATCACACATAGAAGCTAATACAAAATATTTCCGGTTAATAGGGTTCTCCGCTTAATCGGGTCAAAATGTCCTCTGACCGATATGACCCTATTAAGCGGAGTCGACTTTATATCCGAAGAAGGATCCAAGCATTTAACAAGCTTATCCGAAAGTATCGTGAACATTTATCAAGAAAGATTAGCTTTGAAGCAAATTTATCATTTTTGTTAGATTAATTTCTGAAAGCGACCCATATTGATGTGATTTCGGTTAATAATAAAAATTAGGCAACGTCATGATTACGTCATAACGTGAGAATAGATGCCATACAATAATTTTGGCATCGCCAAACGATTTCTAGCTATCGATAACCCATATGTAAATAATACTTTTTTTGGTGGCTATTGTACACACATATGCCTATTCCTTACCAACTGCCATTTTAAGCCACTGTGGCCACTGGGTAAATCTGCGGACACGCAGTGTCTGCAAGCCGCGCAGCGCAAGCAAGCGAAGCGCGGTTGTCAGTTTATAAAATTATAGGGTTGCATTCATGGATTCTGAGTTCACACCCTGTCTGACCATTCAAAGATGCCGCATTTTGTCCGTTGGGGTTGGATCGAAAAAAAATTTGAGTGAGATCTAGTTTTACAAGAGAATTTATCATAAAAAATGTCGGTCGACCATACGTGTTTAAACATGTTTAAACGTGTTTAAACATGTTTAAACATAAACGTGTTTAAACGTGTTTAAACATGTTTAAACATAAACGTGTTTAAACATGTTTAAACATGTTTAAACATAAACGTGTTTAAACATGTTTAAACGTGTTTAAACGTGTTTAAACGTGTTTAAACATGTTTAAACACGTTTAAACATAAACGTGTTTAAACATGTTTAAACGTGTTTAAACATGTTTAAACGTGTTTAAACATGTTTAAACATGTTTAAACATAAATGTGTTTAAAGTCTAGACTTTTAACGGTTGACATGGGGTTTTAAGAGGTGTAGATTTCGAATATCATATTTTTGAGTAAATTTGATGATCAATTTGTATACTTTTGTTTACAATAGATACATAAAGTAAACAAATCTCAAAAAATGCAAGAAACTCGCTTTCAACGGTTGGCATGAGGTTTTCAAGGGTGTAGATTTCGAATATCATAATTTCGAGTAAATTTGATAATTAATTTGTTTTCTTTTGTTTACATTAGATAAATAAAGCAAACAAATTACAAAAATAGACTAGAGACTAACTAGCTTCCAACGGTTGGCATGGGGGTTTTAATGCTGTAAATTTTGAATATTATATTTTCAGATCCATATGAGAAATTATTCGTTTGTTTGCAATATTTATATAAAGGAAAACAAATCCCAAAAAGGTTATATTGAGTAACTCCAGGCGCCCGCATGGCGACTCTGCGGACACTTACTGTCCGAAAGCCGCACAGCGCAAGCAAGCGAAGCGCGCTTGTTTATTATACAATTTCGAAATACGATATTCGGAATCTAGACCCCTGAAAACCCAAGTCAACAGCTGAAAGCTAGTTAGCATATTTCCTCATGTCATGTCGATGTATTGTATCGAAAACAAGGCTATTTCGACTAGAATTAATTCAGTACTTAAAAAGGTAGGAAGCGGTATAACCAATCACCTGAAAGCGTTCTCAGTGTAGAGTCTGAAGCACTGGCCAGGTCCTGTCCTCCCCGCCCGTCCCGACCTCTGTCTGGCATTGGCCTGACTGACTGGGAAGAGCTGCAGGGCGTCCATTCCGATCTTAGGGTTGTACACCTTCATTTTACAGTATCCACTGTCCACCACGTACATTATCCCGTCCACTGTGAGGCTAGTCTCGGCGATGTTTGTAGCTACCACGCACTTGCGCACGCCTGGAGGCGCTCGCTGGAATATCTTGGCCTGCAGGTCTGAGGGGAGCTGGGAGAAGATGGGGAGCACTGCTAAGGGGGGACACTCGTCTAGCTGCTCTAGACGCTCAGTCACCACGTCACACGTCACTTCTATCTCTTCTTGTCCGGGCATGAACACCAGGATGTCTCCGGCTGGTTCGGAGAGGTGGATTGTAATGATCTATCACGGCGGAGAGAGGGTTAAGGTGACAATTAGCTAACCAACTAAATAACCATGTACCACTCAGTTACCTGCCGAATTGCCGCTTCTACGAAGTCCTCAACATTATCTTTATGATGCATCACTTCCACCGGAAAGGTTCTCCCAGGAATGTGGAAGATCGGAACGTTGCCAAAGAAATCTGAGAATTTGCCAGCATCCATGGTAGCAGAGGTCACTATCAGTTTGAGGTCCCTCCTCCTCGCAACCACATCTCTCAGCAGCCCGAACAGTACGTCCGTGTTGAGAGAGCGCTCGTGCGCTTCATCCATTATAATGGCCGAGTACTGATCGAGATCTGCGTCCCTCAGCGACTCTCTAAACAGAGGAATTATATGACTGATAAATTGACGGAGTTTCGATATAATAACCTTGTCCATTTCAGGAGAATTCAATATAAGAATACGAAAGTATTTATTCGAAATTACTTTGGCATTGATGAGACTAACCTCAACAGAATCCCGTCAGTCATATATTTGATTTTAGTCTTACTAGACGTGACATCTTCAAACCTGATCGAGTACCCCACCAGTCCCCCCAGCTCCTCCCCCATCTCCTGAGACACGCGCTTAGCCACACTCATAGCGGCCACTCGCCTCGGCTGAGTGCATCCTATCAGCCCGAACCGTCCCATCCCCTCTTCGAACAGGTACTGCGTGAGCTGTGTGGTCTTCCCGGACCCGGTCTCCCCCACGATGATGATAACACGGTTCTGCCTGATCAGCTGGAGGAGGTCCTCCCGGGAGGCGTAGATGGGGAGGTACTGTTTCTGCTGCTGTAGTGTCTTCGTGCGGGAGAAGTGGCTGCTTCCTTCCTCCTTGTTGCTGCTGAGGTACTTAGCGAATTGATGGCTGCTCTTGTAATTCGATCCGTCGCTCTCATCCTCATCACCTGCTTCCTCTCTCTCACTTTTCACGCCAAGAATTTCCCCCATCCTACTGCCTGCTAATTGGCACTCCTTTTTCTGCGCCTTTTTACGCTCCTTCTCGTCCCTGTGGTACCGCAGCAGTTTGGATCCCTTCTTGCTGAGAACCGCGAGGTCAGAGGTCGGGTCCTTGATGGGAATGACTGGCTCTGGCTGTCTGGAGAAAATAGCTCTACCGTCTAAGAACGGCGGAACAGGATTCGATACCTAAGAAATACGGAAAATTAGAGGTATTTAAAATATTTTAGCGCATGCGCTGTTTTACTTTAGCGCATGCGCTAAAACACTGTAGTGTTTCATATATTTAAAATATTTTAAATATATGAAACACTACAGTGTTTTAGCGCATGCACTAAAATGAAAACAGCGCATGCGCTAAAATATTTTAAATATATGACAAGTATGTATATTTCATATTGCATTTTGTAAAATGTCATGGAAAGTGTTGTGTTGTGTTGTGTCGTGTTGTGTTGTGTTGTGTTGTGTCGTGTTGTGTTGTGTTGTGTTGTGTCGTGTCGTGTCGTGTCGTGTCGTGTCGTGTCGTGTCGTGTCGTGTCGTGTCGTGTCGTGTCGTGTCGTGTCGTGTCGTGTCGTGTCGTGTCGTGTCGTGTCGTGTCGAATATTTTAGCGCATGCGCTGTTTTCATTTTAGCGGATGCGCTAAAACACTGTAGTGTTTCATATATTTAAAATACTTTAAATATATGAAACACTACAGTGTTTTAGCGCATGCGCTAAAATGAAAACAGCGCATGCGCAAAATATTTTAAATATATGGAAAATTAATCCCAATTTCCAAAATATTCATAAAGTTTGAGAATATCATTCTGGATGGTACAATAACCCGATCGACAAACTAATAGTACAGCTTCAAGAACTTCTCCTAACACCCATGGCTCGTGTCGCCAAAGTTTTCACACCTGAAAAAATGGAAAAAGTATTTCCTAAAATTCCTGGGAAATATCCAACGAAATTAGATGATGCAGGAGAGGCTGAAAGGGTATATACATATGACACACAAAATACAACGCAAAGAAGCATAGTTGCTTGTATCTATAGAATAGAAGTATTCAGCTCTAACTAACCAAGAGATGTACTCTGCCGATCTCCTCCTCTTCATCAATCACTGCCGGCATTGCCCTCTTAACAGTTCCACTCACGAACATCTGGTGCTCCTCCCACATTTCTGTGTCCCTCCGTCTCTCCCGTTGTCTGGCGGTCTCCCTCGACTTCACTTGCTGCTCCTTCTTCTCCACATACTCGCCTGGGAGCTTCGCTAGGGAGTGACAAGCCTCGTCAAAAACTTCCCCTCCCAGCTCCTCCAAGTCGTACCAGGCTCGCTCCAGTCGCCGCTGTTCCTCTTGATACTCTCGGCGGGAGGGGGAGGTGTCAGAGGGGGAGAGGTCAGGGGAGGGGGGAAGGTTGGAACTTGGTGTATCCCAGGGCTGATTAGTCACCGATTTCTACACAACAAATAGTTAATTAAACCATGGATGCGAGGAGCATTTGTAATTGAGTTCAGTTAAAGTGACCTGTTCCTTATCGTCCCATGTGGCCCTGGATGGAGTGAGCATCTGCTTGCGGAGTCTACTATCAGGCGTGGGAGTGAATGACGTCTCTCGTCTGGAGCTCTGTCTCCTGGAGCTGGAGTTGTCATCTCTCTTCCTGGAGGTCTCGTGCTTAGAGTGCTGCGTTGTCGCGTAGAGCGGGTGTCGCATCTCCCGATTTCTCACTTCCTCGTGCCACCTGTCACGCCCACTCACTTGGATCTCGTGACTCGCCCCAGGAGTGTCGTTCTGAGTGCGGTACCGCCTGCTGCTCACATTCCTATCTCTCTTCTCAGCGTGAGAATGGGAAAACCTCTGCGCTCTACCGTCGTTAGAAGCGCTGGGAGGAGGGTTGGCTCTCACACGGGGAGTTTTGAAACTCTCCTCTTCCTGCAATTTCTTCCTCTCCCTAGCCAGAACATCCAAGCCTAATAGGGACTTCTTAGGACCTGTCGAATCAGTCCTATCCTCTTGGTTCGCCCTCTTTCTCAAGAACAGCCCTCCTTTCTCTTCCCCGAGAGCTATTCCCGGGAGTATGTTCTTCTCGGTAACTCCCTCGTTTTTCTGCTTCTCACACATACTAAGACTAAATGTACGTACACCTGCCACTCCTAATTAACGAATATTCTCGTTATGAAGTGCGTCAGGACTATCAAGATACGTACGTACTTCTTATCCGAATTTGCATTATGACCCAGTGGTGTTAATGTACCGTATATACTCGAATAGACCCGTCCCTCGAATAATCGGCCCCCAGAGCTGATGGTGCTAATTTTTTTACCTATTAAAAAATATTGATAGTAAGTTCTTCCTTTTTACCATTTCTTGATTCACTCGTGCGGTAATATTAATTGAAAACTCTCTTACTTATATCTGAAATGTTAATGGTCTTCAGTGGGTAAAAGGAGCTAAACATTAATAATCTCGGCTACTATTCGAGTATATACGGATATTATTGGCATATATTTCCATAAGCAAGGGAATTTCCTTGTAATTAGAAAGTGTTCCTTTCCCGGAGGACTTCATAGTATTGTTCGTGCTAGATAGAGAGCATATTGTCCTTACATCGCAATACTATAAACTACCTCCCGTTCAAGAGTTACGTACGTAGGTCTGGGAACTGAGATTATTAATTAGATTTAAATTAAATGATAAAATATGAATTTCAAGTTTAATTCTACACGGTGTATTTTACAACTCTTAAAAGGGAAGAGAAGGAGTGGAAAGACAGAGTCAGGCAGCACAGCAGTAGCAAGAGTGAAATAAGTCTAAACTAGATCAGAATCAGAGTCAGTCAGACAGTGTCCAGGCCAATCTCACAACAGAACCTCTCCTTCCAAGTCTGCCTCTGCTGCGCAATACTCTCTTTCTCTCTTAAATAATTGGATATTCTACCTAGTGGAGTGGGAGAGTAAGGGGGTGGGGGTATAGGGGGAGAATTGAGCTAGTGGGGGACAAAGAATCAAGTTCTCTTAGAATCATCCCGGTTAGGAATTCTGTGTGGGATGTTGTATCGCATCTGTCCGTCCTTTTTCTGTTTGTCGTCTTTTGGCTGTATAGTTTGTGAGTTCAAGGGTCTGGTGGCGGGGTAGGAGGGTTTGGGCAGAGAGTTGTCTCGTTTGAGTGGGGGAGGGCCTGCCTGGTGGAGCGGGTGCTGGTGTCCTGAGGGATGAGTAACTTGGGAAGTGACATAACTCACTAATTAGTTAATTACGCGTAATTACACATAAGGAGAGACCAGCAACTCCCCGAGTTGTGGTAGCTCCCTAATCCAGTTCTATCTAGAGGATGCATAAGCAGTGTAAATACTTTAGCACAGCAGGTCAGTACACATATGGTGATTTCAAAGGAGTGCAACAGAATGGCTTCATACCTGACTCCATCCCTAGTCCGAACATTGAAATTGATGATAATCGCCAATATTGACTACGCTAATGAGAATAGAGCTGTCACATGGCAGATTTTAATTGCTTATTACCGAAGGACGCTCCTGATCTTCTCTAGAATCTAGATAGAAGCTAGTCGGTACTGACCTGAGTTGGAGGCAGTTAGTGAGATGGGTGCGTGGGGGTGAGGCCCCCGGATGAGGGGCTGGGAGGAAGAGGAGGAGGCTGAGGGGATGTGTTGTGATCCCTCTCCTGTTTCAGAACTGGAGTAGCGAACTCTCTTCGCATCAGGAATGCTCGCATTCCTGACCATCTGGGGAGGGACAGAAGGGGTGCCGGATGTCCCGGGGGGAGGGGGAGGGGGCTGAGAGGGTGCGGCTCTGTTCTTACAGTATTCCTCTATCCGGTTCTTCAACCGACTTGGACAGGAAGCGATGATGTCCAGGAATTCGAGCGTGAGGTTGGTGAGCTTGTCCTGAGTGAGGGTGTGGTCGATGTACTGGGACCAGTGCTTGTTCTCGGAGCTGAGCGGGATCACGATGTCCTTCCATCTGCAGGAGAGGTTGATGCAGACACAGGTCACCGTCTGAGGCTTGTACTCGAGACACATCGTGGTGAGGAGGAGGCTGTTGTGCGCCATGAAGTAGGAGATCTGGGCGAGGTCTTTGCTCACTTTCACCAGCTGAGTGCTCCTCATGAGGTAGTGGTGTGGGTGGTCAATCGTAACTTCGAATCCTAACGTCTCCAGCAGCAGCAGTTCATTGTTCTTGATTCTCTCTTCCAGCTGGAGGTATTCGTTACTAAAGGAGCAAGATATAAATAGATCAGACACACAGGCGATGCCTCAGACTGAAAGAAGGGATGGAGGCAAGGCGTTTGGTCATTCGGGAATATTCCAGTACGCAGGTGGACATTGGAGAGAAATCCAATACTGGCAGTAGAGTCAAGCAACCAAAGAGGGAAAAGACAATGCACAGAATCGTTCTACTCTGAATTTATTCGCATATATTCTATTTCGGGTAGCTAGAGGGATTCAATGTACTCGGATATAACCAGTACCTTCTGCGCTCCAAATTCGCGGTTGACTGCCCCTTGCAAGTGAGGAAGGCCTTGACGATATCGAGAATGCGCCTAGGCTGCTCCTCAATCTTGCAGGCCAGGAATATGCAGGCGGTGGCGATCTGGTGGCGGTGGAACACCTTGAAGGAGTGGTGCATGTAGAATCGGTGCATGTAGACCACGCTCGTGTTGATAACCACTTGGGTAACTTTCAGTCGGAGCCCCATGTCCTGGATGAAACTGGCCGCGTGCTGCCTCGCATTCAATTCCTTCGACTTGTCCATCCCGTGTCGGATGGATGGAGTCCTATCTAGCTCCTCTTTGCTGAAATACCAGTTTTCCGAGCGATTGAGATGTTGAATCCCTCCATTCTGAGTCATTCCGAGAGAGAGCGGAGGAGGTTCTATCAAAAACACTACCAAGTAACCAACTTAGCAGAGAGGTAGCACCCTTGTGTACTAAGTACACGCATGCAGGGCCATTATTACTGACATCTATTTATTTAGCGCATAAGCGGCTGAATTTACATCCTATAGGAAACAGATAGTGTTAGATCAGTAGATACATTAGTCGCCTTCAAGCTGGAAGGGACAAAATCATAATATAAAAGGCACAAGTTCTAGTCTGCAGCAAATACAGACAGTGTGAGTACTGTCAATTATAATAAAATAGTGCCTACACTTATAGTGTATACCAAAGAACAATAGGATTGCGTAGAGAAAGGATCTATATCACCTAAAACATTCATTCAGTCATTCTAAAAAATGGAATGCTGTATTTAATAGAAATTTATTATATGAGGTACATTATGACGTAATAATACAAACAACATGATTACGATATATGCTTATACAACATATTTCCATGCGGCAATCTCTACTAAAGGAACTCCTGTTGCATCACATTGAGTTATGGATTATCCATAGGTAGAGCTCTTGCCTTAAATGCTAAATCGCTTCTCGTTTGTAATACCGCGTGGGTTGAGTGTCCTTAGTTTGCTCCATTTGAGTATGTAACAACGAAGGAGTGTTGAATCTCAGAAGTATTACCTACTCACAGTCGTATACCCGATTCTACAAACTTTAATAATTAAGCCATAGCCCATTATACATATAGCGAAGTAACGGTTCTAATTTCAAACACAAGCACATCACAACGACAAAGGATTATGAAATAATGAACCAAAGAAAATCCATTTCACATATGAGGTATTTGTAATATGTACCATAATTAGTTCAGTAACTTTGTTAATTAAACCCTTTGCCTAGTAACTGATAGACTTAGAAGTCTTTAGAATCCTATCAGTGTATATTCGTCTCCTAGACGTAGAATTAATTACCACTAAAGTATGGTTACAATCTGAGGTTCAAACTGCATCTGGCAAGTAGGAGGAGGGGGAAGCGACAGGGGTACAGCTAAACTGTGAATTACTGTTCTAGTCACAGCAACGGTTTACTATCATTTAATCATATCCATTCACAAACTAATCTCAATAATACAAGCCAGAGATAACTGAGTCAACTTGTTTGCTACTAAAACTAAATCTAAGTATCGCCGTCGGAATCTGATTCCTCTAGAGCTGCTTTCCCATACTTCTCCGCCTCTGTAAACAACTTCTCGGGAACTTTTTCGTAAAATCCATTCGATTGTTTCCCCACCCAACCTAATTCCAATTCAAAATGCTTATCTTTCATCTCATCATGAACCTCGTAGACTACCTTTGCCGTCTCCTTCACGAGATCATCATGATTCAGATCTTTCCCGGCGAGAACTTTCTCAATCGCGGTTTTGGCTCCCTGTCTAGCCTTCCCAATCGCACAGCCCAAGTACCCCCAACAGGTCCCCGAGGGCTCGATCATGTAGAGCTCGGGCTTTTCCTTCTTGACGTCATAGCTGCCGAGGATAACGCTGCACCCCAGAGGCCGCGTGAACCCGTACAGCGTGTAGACATGCATGTAGCTGGCGACACGCTCACTCAACACGTGCACGGGACAGGGCAGTCCGTACCTACTTCGGTAGCTGGCTGCTTCGTCCCTCGCGACTCTCACCACGCGCCTCCCATCTGCTATAACACCCCCCGCAGCCATGCCGATGTGCTCGTCTATGGCGAAGAGGCGCGAGTTGGCGCCTGGCTCGTAGAGCTTCGAAGTGACGAGCTTCTCTACTCCGAGCACGATCCCCTGGGAGCACCGCATGGCGATTACGTTCCCACTGTTCTCCACTGCCTTGTGGGCGTACTCTACTTGGAACACTCGGCCGTCAGGTGAAAACTGACCGGCAGACACGTCGTAACCAGTACCAATGGAACTCATTCAGACTTGTACAAGCGAGTTTGAATTGCTATAACATTGCAACCAATAAATCACACACACATTTGTATTCTAAATTAATTGACCGTTCGCAGCCATAATAAATGCGATCGGACGCGGAATTAAATTGGTGAATTCAGCTACTGAGGTTCGATATATTGGTTCTTACAAATTCTCAATATCTTGTTACTGTTAACTTAAAATTAGTCGTTGAGTACAACAATCAATTAAATAAAATCAACGTTTTATTAAAGTTTTTAGTCAATTCTCTACGAACACCCCCAGCCCCCTCCCTGAAAGCAGGCAAACCAGTTACTAACTTCACACCCCCTTTTTCATGTGTCAAATTGCCCCTCCTGATTTTTATTTCTAGAAAAATCCCTGACCTATTATGAATCAACAAATCAATCCCTTCGCCTTCCCAGTTATTAGAAAATAATAAAGAGATAATATCAATAGCAATGTAATGTTCAAGCTCAGCCGGTCACTACGAGAATATATATTAAGAAATAGCACGAAAATCCAAAATAACAATAGTACTGAATCTATCGAATCGAAATAATAAGTACCTTCCACACACAACATAATATAATAGAGAAATATAAGCGATCAATTCTAGGCCGAGGATAAATGGTTTCTTGCTAAAGCTGCTGTATGAGAAAAAGTAGAAAACGCCATCATAATATTGCTGAGATAAATTCAATCAAGATTCCAGTAAACAAAAGTTTGTTTATGATAAACCGGAAAGAGTTCAAGAGAGCAATATTTACAAATCTAACAGGATACACCTACTAAGGACATCTAGACTACTAGATACTACGTATATTGGGAATTCATAAGCGGTAGATGAACACAACGAGATAGGAGATACAAAAATAAAAACAAGATAAAATACTTACAACAGCTAGACAAGAAAGACCGTTGCTACTACCTTCTCAAGGTAAGAGGCTACTGGAAAGAAACAGACCCTTATCAATGGAACACACGACTATGAGGCGATGGTCATCCGGCGACAGTAGTGGCCTAGTTCCTTGCACTTCTCGCACAGATGCTGGGGGTGCTCCTTCGTCTGGTCAGACACGTCCAGGCCGTCTGGTTTTTCGAGAGGACGCTGTTTATGCGGGTACACGTTTATGTGGCACTTCTTGCATTCCTGTCCCGCGTTAGCCCAGGAGTTCCCGGACATCCACTTGCGTTTGCACTTGGGACACTTGTACTCTCCGAAACAGCGCTTCTTCCCTTGGTAAGGGGTGAGACCCTCTCCACGCGGGCGAGCCTAAAGAATTTGTTTGTTCAATAATAGAAATCTACAAATACATTCAACGGAATTTTCGTCGACGGAGTTTTTGTCGATGGATTTTTCGTCGCTGATATTTTAGAATGGAATTACAAACTGTTGGGAAACATGAATTTGTTCTAAAGCTGAATAGAATTGATAGGAGAGTGAGAGTGGGCATTTTGGAGAGTATTTTGTATAAGAGCAAAAGAGAAAGTGGGCATTTGAGTTTGAAATAATATCAAATGACACGCGAGAGTGGTATTTTTATTTCGTAAGGGAGTGGGTGATTGTCATTTATTATTTGTTAGAATGAATGGGAGAATGAAAGTGAGGATTCAATAATTTCATTCAAAGAAATTTCAGCGACGAAATATCAGCGACGAAACATCCGTCGACGAAAAATCCTTCGGCGAACATTTTCGACGAAAATTCCGGGATTCCTACAAATACAGTAAAAATACATGCGCGAACGCTATCATAGAAACCGTAATATTTGTGTAATAAATTCCACATTCATCGCAACGAGTGAATAAAATATTTGTGCTAAATTCAATGCAATAATGTAATTATATTCGATTGCGTACGATATACAATCAATTCAGATATGAAACAAGGATGACACAACATATCACGAACATTTCTAAAAAGAGTGACTGTCATAGCGCTTCTTATGAACTCATCAGTTTGAAGCGTTGAGGAAATAAGAATTCATGAAACTCGAACAAACACGAAGAAGCACAACAAATTCTTAGTTTCAGTATCAAGATTATGTGGGAACTGAAACAGTGTGCTAGGCTCAGAAGCATAGAATCTGAGTGTTACACAACACACTTCCACAGTAGGAGGTCTCACCATGAAACGGGAGCGAAATTCAATTGCGAATAAACTGATTGGATCAATAAGACCGCACAAGTGGTGATTATTGGAAATAATACCTTTCTCTTGACAACTAAAAACGTAACTAGTAGTAGCATAAGAATTAAAATTTAATGTATTAATATAATAGTGTATTACAATGTGTACTGCATTGACTTACATAACTCACCAGGACGCAGTCCTTGATGTAGTGCCCTTTCTGGAAGCAGAGGTGGCAGAGGTAGCCGTCAGGGGGGGAGCGACCTCGCAGAGACTTCTCTAGCAGAGCTTGCTGAGCGGCGGAACTTAGCCCCAGTTTGTCAAACTCGTACAGGAACTGGTTGTCGACCTCGGAACAGAAGGAGCGTCCTGTGAGTGTGTCGAACTTCTGCTCCAGAGAAGCTCCGGGGTACGTGAACTGGTTGGGCGTCCTGGCGGAGAGGGGCAGGTCGGAGAGGGGGGACAGCATTCCGGTGATGTGGTTCAGACTGAGGGAGCTGTTGGTCGCTTGGTTGAGCAGAGAACAAGGCAGAGACGGGCTCTGTTGAGACAAATTGCCGAGAATATGTTCTTGCTTCAGCAAATCTTGCGAATTCTGGTACATATTCTTCTGACCGATGACGCCTGGGGAGGTTTTGGACTCATTCATAAACTGCTGTGAGTAGAGGTGTGAGAGAGCGGTATTGGGTGTGGTGGGGGCCACGCTGGACTTGGGGTTGTCTATATCCAGCAAGAAGTGGGCTATCTCCGTGGGGGGTTTGGATTCCAGGTCATCGACGAGCGAAGGCTTGGCAGAAGTGATCGGGTCCCATTCATTCCTGGACACTACGTGCTGTAGGCCATCCTGAGTCAACTTGCCCCCAAGTGCGGAGATCTCAGATGGATTTCCCTTCTGCTGTGGGGAAAGGAGATTGTCTAGGATGGTGTTGTGGATTCTGTTCTGAGATTCGACGCTAACGGGGTAATTGTTCCCGGTCGAGAGAGTCGGTTTGTTGAAGAAATCTTCATGCGCCCCATCAAGTCCTCCTAGCTTGGATTGATTCTGATAGTTGTTCTGGTAAAAGTTCTATTAGGAAAAAGGAATTTATCAAACAATAACTACGCTAGTTTTATTTCATTTTTCATTATTCGTTACCAGTAATAAAACAAAAAAAATAAATAATATTCTCATCACCTGTTCCATCATTGCGCCCCATCCTACCAGAGCAGACTTGTCCTGTTTCTCTCCAATGATAGCCGCATTCGAATCCTTCATATAGTCTCCAAGTACAGTCGAGATCATGCCCTCGTGAGCCAGAAAGTCGTCTGCGAGAGAGTTACCGTTATCAAGCAAAGAATTCGCGTTTGAATCGGGTACATGTGAAGACGATATCAGTTTAGGATGGCTCATAGTGCCAAGCATCGGATGTTGGAATCTAAAGAGTTGAACTAGAAATGAAAAGTAAATGAGAGATATTGGTGCTCAGACTAAACTGAAAGAACAGTATTACCTGATGCCTTTTATAACAACAAAGCCGTCTAAATCACGAAAACTGATAAGAATTCGATACGCCTCACAAGTATGTACTATGGATATAATGTTACTGGGGTTAGAAATGGAACAAAGGGACTGGAATTCATGAAAGAGAAGAGAAATTTAGAAACATCACATATATGTTCCTAATAAAAGAGTGCCTATCAAAGAATTCTTGGATATTACGTGAAAAATATCGAAGAAGCTTGCCCGCTAAAACCGGGAGTGTGCAAATACTGTCTGATAATAATTCATGAGTTATGATGCAATTTGTGGTGCAAATCATTCATTAGAAACGAAAACGTCAAAAGAAATCTCGAATAAGAATGCATTATAAGGGTACTTTCTTGACGTCAGGATTCTAGACTGATTGGCTGCACTAAGATGTGTTGCTAGCTTCGAAGCATGCGATTATCGCGAGAATACGTAATGAGCAGAAGTAGCATAACAAATACGTAGTGCAAGAATGTGATAGAATGAATAGCTACACGTAATAATACGTATGAGTTGGATCTTAGCACAAATTAACTTGGTATTTCTCTCCTTGTAAATTGCAGTCTTTCTTCATATAAAAAACACAGGAAAATATATACGTACTATCAATGATTTTGAGTGCCTCTATTACTCTCCAAAGATCTCTAAGAGTAAGATTCCCCTGAACACATGAATTTTATCTCGATTGTGAATTAGGAGGAATCAAAATCTATATCGAATTTCGGGTTTAAAATAAAATGGGAATATATGAAAGATGTCACCATATGGGTGAGTACTATGAATTTAAAATATCTAATAACTTTCTAATTTATTTAACCGAATAGCGATGATCTGAAATGTTTTGAGGATTATTTAGGATCTTTAATGTATAGCAAAGTGCGGTCAAAAGAGATCTTGGGATACTTGAACCGAATGGGCCTTCTCTTAGCAGCTAGGACAGCATCATACATCTTCCCGAGGTAGGCAATCTTGGCGATGTACTTCCCCTTCCATTGAATCATTCGGATCTCCCTCAGAGTTAGGAGCATTGCTCTGTACAAGATATGCTATTCCACGTGTTATGCAATGTTATTAATCAAATAAGTTGATAGAAAAAGGGACGGGCCGGGCCCTTTACGACGGGATATTTTTGAGATTTTTTACTTTATGTACCTACTGTAAGCAAACAAATAATTCATCATAGCTTAAAAATACGATATTCAGAATATACGTCTATAAATCCCAGTCTAGTAGCCGTTAAAGTTAGTATATAGCATGTTCTCTATTATCGACAATTAGATTAGAGTGAAGAGCTAAGGCTTATTAAGAGAGCTATCAATAGTCAGAAGACAATGTTTGAATATTTGACGGACTAATTTCATTGTGAAGTGTGGCTTGTTTGTACAAACAAAACAGCTAGCATTACAGAGCATCTGGACATCTCTGTTACATCTAGCTTTGTGCTCCTGCAATCTTCACACAATGGATTGCATTCTTACAGCTGGTTACAGGATTCCAAAGCTTTGGATGAATGTAAAAAATGTAGAAAAACGATGGAATATAATTCATCAAAAATGTCACCATAAAAGATATCAAAGTTAACTAACAAAGATCCTTCAAAACCAAGTATCAAATTTACCAAATTAAATCCGCCTTCATAACAATGCGCAACTGAGGTCTGCTCGTACAGTTACGTAAGCACGAATGCAAAGAAGTAGAGACTAGACGGCATCAGGTTCCCAGACGACCCTTCTATTATTGCTATTGTATCGATCTAGGTGATTAATCGTGTATCATGTTTGGTCGTGAACCCATTTGAATAATGTAGCATGTACCGTACTCGTACTTCGCTCTACATCTAATGTCTAAATATGTTTGTGAGTATCATTAACTCTGGTGAATAAAGTGTGTATACAGATAGGTTTAAATAGTAACAGTAAACAGTTCAAAACACAGGATCCTGATATGTACCACTACATATTTAGCAATCAGATAACTCTGTTAAAATTACAGTGACATACAAAACTAAGCTAGATAGTACAATAATACACATCTTATGGGATTCAGAGCCGAGGTTGAGACTAACTAGAGAGAAAGAGAGGACGGATGGATGGGCGGCCCTACACACGCAATGCTAGCTAATAGGCAGAGGCTCCTTTGGTGTGATCCTTCGGGGAACCCGTGTAACAGTACTTGTCTATTAACTCCTGTAAAGGGGCGAGCTCCTTCTTGTCTATTAACTCGAATTCCATTACAAAGTACATGAAGTGCTTAAAGGAGGAGTTGAGGTGAGCTTCCTCTCCCGAACTGACGATAGAGTCGAAGTGGGAGTGGTAGATGTGGGCGTAAACGCGGAAAAATCGCTTGTAGATTGTCTTGGAAGTGCTTAGGAAGGTCTTAGGGAAGGGAACACCTGTGTGGAGAGACTCAAGATCACGGAGTGGGGTTAACTGCTTCTATTTATAGGTTGAAACTTACCTACTTGGTTGGGGAAAATGGTCTCATCATCGATCATATCCGAGGCCCATGTCATAAGGTAGTCGATGTACTTAGGTGCGGAGCATTTGATCGGCTTTTTCACTTCTTTCCCGTCCGCCCAGTGGTATTCATACCTGTTTGAAACAAGGAGGAAGAGATGTGTTATGCATCAGTGATAGTTAATATGAATATTAATGAGTGAATCTTACTTCGGACCTGCGGACATGACCGGACAAGCCTCAGGCGTGCAATACTCCGTTACTGTCCCGTAGAGCATATCGATCTGGTTAAAGAAGTCGATTGCTACAAACACAAGTATGGCAAATAAGAGATTATCACGATTTGCTGTTTTCTAGCTTGTTAAATGTATGGCGTTGTCACCTCTGTTCATTTAAACTTACTATGCACAGCAACCCATTCACACAGGTCCTGGCCTTCAGGGAGCCGGACCGCCTGCTTCAGATTCCCGGATCCAAGTGTTGCAGAAGCTTTCTTTATAAAGTCATCTGTCTTCGAGAAAGACTCTTTCATTTCTTTCTTTGGCTTGAAAGTGCGAGCGCCTCTGTGAGGGCTAGAGAGAAAGGATGCCTGTTATGCAGGAACAATCACTTGATGAGTTCTCATGAATTATAATTTAATTGAGAGATGATTTGTATCTAAGATTTCAATTAAAGTACAGTATACTGAAAACTTACAACAAGAATGAGGCCATTTCTCAGCCTGTGAATATCAGAATAGATGAGCTAGTCAAATTTAAAAGTCTAGTTTCAAGTAAAATATTTGCGAGATTGGATCTTTATAGGAAGGGATACAATTCCTTATAGTCCTATACACAGAAATAATTGAAATATATGCTATGTAAGCGTGAATGTAATATTTCCAGGATTACAAATACCAACTTGTCAAGAGCAGACAAGCTAGTGCATTCCGAATGTGAAGAATAAAAATTGGATAAAGTTTGGATTATCATGAGAGCATGACACAGTTACCAGATAATACACAACACATCATGCTGAGATTTGGGGAGTTAAGAAATCACACATCCGGTCCCATCCTTCTTCCCTCCTTGCTTAGTGGTAGAAGAGGAACTTTCTCCGATTCCATATTTGTTCCGAATTTCGTCGCGCTTTTTCTCTCTTTCCTCTCGTTTTTTCGAGTGTTCTACATTAACACATAATCAAAGTAAAAATGGAATCACGAAAAAAAGGAAAATATAATTTGAGACTATTTTAAGTTCTAATTTGGGCAGCCTTTGCTAGTTCGAACGGAGGGGATAGGTCTGTTGAATAAGAATAAAAATAGCTTTGATGAACAAACAGTTAATTAATCATGAAGGAGCTAATTTGTTATTCAACAATTACATCATCCTGACGCCAGACTAAGTTACATCATCAACCAAGGTCTAAAGCCTAAACAGTAAACACACCAGCATCAATCTGTTGCATTTTCGCCTGCGTCTTCGACTGCTGTTTCCTCAGCTCTTCATCCGCATCTCTCCGCCTCCTCTCCTCATCCCCGCTCTTATCATCGTCATCAAGTCCCAGCTCCTTGGTAACGCTCTTAAACTCGCTCGTTACTTTCGACTTGACAAGATAAGTCGCTACACCAGCCATCTTCTCAATACGCTATATATATACACGAACAGACTACATACATTCAATTGGTGATATCACGTCACCTCAATTGATTGTTTCGAATAAGAGTCGATTGCAGCTGCAGTTTTAGCATAGACTAGTTAAAAAGGGTTCGAAGCTCAATTAAGAAATCAATAGGTTAATTATCAATTAATTAAGCGGAGTCAGTGTAATTAGTGGAATGAATAATTAGTGTCCATGGTGGAGAACATCCTCGATTGAACTATTTCGATACAGTTCTGTACTGGCAACCATGCAGACATACAATAGTATGTATCTACGACTATCTTTCAATAAAAGAGTTCGATATGGTGGTTAAAATGTGGTCAGACAAAATCGATAGCGAGACAGTGGGCAAACATGATCTTTACAAAGGTTTACTCAGGTTTAAAACTTTTGTTTCAATATAAAGATAAGATACCAGTTAGGTTCACTTCTAACCTCCAACTGATTATTCCGTTGGTATTTTAATTAAGCCTAATCTTTTGTAAATATGTACGCATAAAATATATACTAATTATCACAGGAGCTAACATCAATGAATAATAATGATAATATTAAATACACAATACACATTTATCAGAGGTGAATACTCAAGCCATTGTGCCGGAGAGTTCCTATCCACCTCAACAGCATAGTCCGTAAAATTAGAATAAAACCAACATACGTATACTACACCTGTTAGAGGACATGTGAACTAGTCAATATGATACAAGCGCTGTCTTGTTACATAATACGGTATATAAAACAAGAAATTTACTACAGGCCATGTAGAGGTAGGGATGGGGGAGACAAGGGTTACAGTGACACTTCTTTAGGTCCCTTGGAGTTAAAAACCTCAGATTTGGGCGCGGTGGTGGTCGGAGAAGGGTTGTGTCTGGTGGAGATTGGGCTCTGCTTGGTCTGAGGGGTTTGGTTGTTGGGGGGTGAGGTCGGATAGTTAGGGGGGGAACTCGGGTAGTTAGGGGGCGGGGTCGGATTGTTAGGGGGGTAGGTCGGGTAGTTGGGAGATTCCGTTGGCTCTGCTGTGGGTTGAATTTGATTGTTCAGAGGTTGAAATTGGTCGTTTATAGCTTCGCCGAGGGGAGAGAAAGATGTGATTGCATTGGAGTGAACTCGCTGACTAATATTTTCGCCTTCGTATGCTTCGTGTGCTCTACTGGAGTTGCCGATCCCTACAGTGGAGGAAATCTTGCCCCCTTTTCCATGAGCTTTGCGCTTATGTTCGGGTTTGTCACTGACATTAGCACCGATTTGCCTATCCTTCTTGTCTGTAAGTTTCATCATCTCTGAAGGGTCTCTGACGTCATCATCGTCATTATCTTCATCCAGATCTGTATCTGAGTCGACAAGCTCATCTCTCTTGTTCGCACAGCTGAATTCCTTGTCGAAATCCTCCGGGTCTTGAGACATAGGGTTATCCATCGATGTAATGACCTGCCAATGAAAGAATAATTTTCAATTAGTCAAATTTCTTAGTTCGCAGTGAATTCGATTCCAGATACGTACAGGATTGAGTGAAGGATAATCCCACACAGACGGTGGGTAAATAGACAATGTTATATGGGAAACTTACCCTGAATGAGTCTGGATACTGCTTGCACTCCTTGTCCTTGTGCGCTCGATCCAACTCCCACTTAGGAAGGTTCAGGTGGAACTCCTCGCAGTAGAACGGGTGCATTCCGTCAGCCGGGAGCTCGCTAATGGACCGACGGACTGAGCCTCTCTTTTTCTTCGTCAGACCGATGCCCAAGTTCCGCTCAGGACTCGCTCTCAACTCGGCTTCTCCCAAGCTCCCGCTGGAGGTGGACTTCTGGATGGGAAGGGAGGACGCGGAGTCAATTCCGGCGCCCTGAGTTTGGGCGGGCTTTTTGGCCGGTTTATTTGCCTCTTTCTCTGGGTGCTCGGGAATGGTAGGGGGGAGGGGATGTGACGCTCCTAGTTCTTGTTCCTCAGTGGGACAGCTGTGGTAGATGAAGAACGTGTTGAACCAGTACTGAAACATTTTCTCCTAAGAATAAAATGAAATTAAACCTAGGCCACTGGAGATATTGGTACACAGCAGACTGCTACCTCTCTGTTACTGATCTTCCCAACATGCACGAACTCTATCCTCATGTCTCCACAGATCGGAAGCGGTTTAGGCAGCACTATCTTGATTTCTCTGTCAGTCTTCTTAACGTCCTAAAAAGCGAATTTCACATCTCAATACGTATATTAACACTGACAGCCCACGATGTAGCACTTACTTGTACTACTTCTGATTGATATATCTTTGCACCTTGCCCCTGCCTCACAATAAACATAGGAGCTAAAGAGTAAAATAATAATAATAATAATATATTATAATAGGAATATATTTCTGACGAAATTAGTTATTGTGTCTATGATATTAATCATAACCAACCACAAACGCCGCTTGAGTATGTGGGGATTCCCATGAGAGTGATGGACTTGAGCAGGAGGGGGGTAGGGGAGTAGATCAGATTCTTCCTCAGCATGTAGCTGTAGTAGTACACGTACCTCCTCTGAGACGGAATGGTCACACCCTGCCAATCAGAAGTAAACATTGATATTATGCTCTGCTCTGGAATATAAACAATAAGATGAGTGATATTATTATTAGAGAGAACTTGCTGTACATCGATTTATGTACATGCACAGTTCAATGTGGTTTTGAAAAACCTTACTTCATAAGGGACACTTTTAGTTTTCCCCACAAAATGATTTAGCCTGTTAATGGAGAAAGGAGAGTGCGTGTACCTTAGCGTTCTGAGTTCTCCTCTCTCCGTAGAATTGCAGCGCTTCCTTGGTGCTACTGAAAGCTTGAATGTGTAGCAGGTAGGAACAGATAATGACTCCAGTGCGGCCCTAACGAAAGAGACAAACATTAAGACGCAGGTCTCTCTCAATACATAGTCCCACAGAGATCTATGGAATGTATCAAATTACCTAATTCTCACACTTCATATACAAAATTAGCAAACAATCCCGGAATGAAGCTCAATAAATTATTTTCAGACATTTGAAATAAGCAAACTGTTACAGTTCTCTAGCTCTCCTATTTGAACTCACTTTCCCTGCCTTGCAGTGGATAGCGACTACGTTCCTCTCACTGTTCCCCTTCAACCAATCGTATATGTCCTCACAACACGGCTTCAGCATCTCAAACCGAGGCGCATTATGATCCTCGAATGGATATTCTGCGACTAAGGAATTGAAACAATATAAGAGTTAGTAACAAGTCTGAAGGCAGCATATGTATTGAAACATACCTCTGTTGTGAAATTTCGAAGGGTCATATTTCCTTTCGGAACATCTAGTGGGATAACATTAAATGAAATAAGTGAAGGAGACAAGTATTACAGACACCATGTCAGAACTAATTAGCTTAACTATGTTAGGAACTCACAAATTGTAGATTTTATAGCTATCACTGTGGTACTGATCAAAAAATCTGAAGAGAACATGAACTGAGGTAATATATTAATGTATGTGAAACTATCATAACGTAATCTCATTGAAGATAGGTATTACCTGATGACGTCATCAGCTTTGTTCCTAAACATCCCCTCTAACTTCTCGGAGGGGTAGCCCATCGCTACGATGTTATCTGTAATATCTAAATCAGAAACGAGTTGGTGAGATTACGAAATGGTGCAGCTCGGTACAAACATATAATTATCCTCGTTGACATACATGTGAGGTCCAAATCATATCCATTTTGTTGAAACCGTCTCTTTTTCTTTGATACAAAGTGTTTGACGATACTCATTGCAGAATTGTAGACGGAGAGAGAGAGAGAGAACTTAGAGAGGAGAGTAGTACCTATCTAATCAGAAGCTAATAATCTACTAATTATCTTCAGTAATACAAATACGTGTGGAGATAGACTCTATATAGATTTGAAGTTAGAACAGATAACCGAGTGAACTCAAGGGAATTGTAAGATTTTACGATCCATTCAAGTCTTATATTGAGGTTAAACAAAGCGTTCTAATCTTATCATTTGACGGAATATACAATAATGCCATATTCATATAGGTATCAAGTGTCTGAGGAATGTTATTATTTACTATATATAGCAGAAGATGTACTCACAGCCATGAGTGAGACAATAGCTGATTATTGTACTTTTGCATATTTGTGTTTCCACTATGCACTGCTACTAGAAGCTGTTTCAAGGTACATACATAACATAACGGAGGCACATGTTTCTGCGCAGTAGTGAAAATGCAACCCAGACAATTATTTTGAATATTTGGCATTAATTAAAAAAATGTTTGAATAGAGATGTAAAATATGAACAGGAAATGAATATTGGACACAAGTCAGGTCAACAAAAATTAATTCCAACGAAGCAAGGAATAATAATGAAGAAATGCACAGACTATGAAACAAATAATTAGGCATAAAGAAAGAGAAACTCTACAATTTACTCTTTACTCCCTGCGCTCCGATCGTGTTCACGTCTGGCCACCCACAGATCAAATCCTCAACCACATTGAGCCTATCCTGTCCCCACACGATATTACCTCCGTCCACCTGGAACGTGGGAACCCCGAATGCCCCATTAGCTACAGCTCGCTCAGTGTTAGCGCGTAGCTGAGCTTTCACGGCGTCCGACTGTGCGGACAGAAGTAGGGACTTACTGTCCAACCCCGCCTCTCTTATCAGATCAGAGATGACGTCATCCTGAGCTATGTTCTTGTCTCCCTGCCAGGCGGCGGAGAATAGTTTCTGCATGAGGAGGGGGTGGTGTCCGGAAGCGATGTCTGCTCTAAGCGCCAACACGCTTCTGAGCGGGAAATGTGAAGAATAGACGAATGGGAGTTTCAGCATTTTGATATTTTCATTCAAATCGTTGCTGTAGTACTCCGCTTTAACTCGCGGCATTGTGGTTAGGGGTACCATTGGCGCGTTTAAAATGCGAAATATCCCACCTACTAATACTGGAATAAATTCAACCTCCACTTGCACTGGTGCTACATTCCGCAGAACCTCTTCAAGGCGAGAGAAAGCTAGAAAGGACCAGGGACTGGAGTAATCATAGTAGAAGGCGAGTTTAACTTTCCTAGACGCCATCGGGTGATTATACACCCTTAGGGGTTTAACATAAGTGGCACTTAACTTATGCGCTAGTCGATAAATGCTGTCCACTCCGAAGAAGAGAGAATCTTCGAACTGGAATGTGGGTACACCGAACACTCCCATCTCAGCTGCTTGCTCTGTGCTCCGTTTCAGCTGCTGCTTTACCTCCTCCAATTCGATCGTGTTCTCTGCATCCACAGGCCACTGTACATCTTCCACTGCCTCCTGGAGGTTGGACAGCTGTGTCATGTCCCTACCCTCGAACCAGTACATGCGGAATAGTCGATGTGCTAGCGGTATCAGCGTGTTCTGGTTAGGAGCTGCTGTGAGGAGGCGCATGGGAGTCAGTGTCCGCTGCGTGGGTCCTACTCCGTCCTTGTAAGCTACCTTATAGCGACTTAGAGTTCTGAGCAGGTCTAGTCCTGAGTACATTCGCTTTGAGTTAGACAGAGGGTCCATGGCGGACCCCTTTGCCCCCTGAGGAGCATCTGTGGCCTTGTAGAGTCCTCCCAGGAGGACAGGTTTCCAGATGAAGCGGGCGTTGAGTTTGATGGAGAGTTCGGTGAGTAGAGTGCTCGCAGTGTACGCGAAAGGACACACGATGTCGAAGAAAAACAGGATTTCTCTCATTCTCGAAACTAGATTCAAAAAGATAACACAGAACATTATTTATAGGGAACAGTGTGCACTTTGTTAGTGGACTTGTTAATTCGTATGGAGTAGGGATGCACCGGATAATAAGATATATTGACAAAATGCATAAATTGATGTAATACTACAATCAAGGGATTATCTAGGAGCGCGAGACGCTCCTTTAGGCTTATTTTAAGCCTCAAAGTGTTTAGGAGCATAAAATCCAGAATAATACATAATTTACTCTCTATTATAATGTTATTTAACGATTTAGGCGTATGCAAATTTAGGGTTTTGAGATTAGGAGCGTATCTCTGGAGAGAGAGAGAGAGAGAGAGAGCTGTATAATATTACCTACAATAATAGATTCAAAATTTCTAGATAAACTGTGCAATGACAAACTTATCCAGATACATATATTAATAGTGAAAATCTAATAATGCTAATTTTTCCTGAATAAAGAGAAGTTCTCTCTTTTCATGGAACAATTTGTTGCTCAGTTTTTCAAATATGATTCCAGTATTCTAAATAATTTCAATTAACATAAACTAGCGAACGATCCGTGTTTGTAGAATATTTTTCTGAATCTCAGCCTGGGCATTTTCTTAAAGAACCCTTAATTGTTGGGCATATTTTAGCCTGGAGTCCTTATGAAGTATTTTTTTTATAAAAAAAACCAACGTGTAGTTAACCAGAAAAGTTGGGTCAAGTATTCTATAATTGGTATGCGTACTATATTTGTAACATCTACGATTATATTAGTTCCCCATTTTGCTCCAAACATATAATGGTCAGTTGGCAGGGGGAAGATTGGGCAAACGGCACTGGCAAAAATTCCGAAAGCGGTCACCAAAGTCTGAAAATTAGGTGCAAGGTCTTATCAGCTAAATAACGTATCGGTTAATCAACCCCCGGTAAATGCCCGGTGGTGTCCTGATGGGCCAATCCGCACTGTCAATTGGTATGACATAGTCCATTGTAGAGCATCAAACGCATGCTTAATTAGCGTATCTCCTATGGGCGCTGGTCAAAACGGCCACAAACAAAACGGCCACAAACAAAAACGGTCACAACCAAAGCGTATTAATTAGCTAGTAACACGATCCGATTATGAATCCTAAAAGAATCCTAAAAGTGTTAAAATCTCAATTTTGGTATTCTTAATCATAACATCCAATGAGTTATCAAGTAACGCCGTGCATTGTAGCTCTTTGTTACATATATCACCTATCCTAATCCGTTTATCAAGTAGTACCATGACGTTGTACAAATCACGTAAAACGCATCAGTTTAGGTGACATTAATAGGAATTGAGAAATTTGTTACGTGGCTGACTAGCAATCTCTCCTATAAGAGGCTGTCTATTCGATCTAACATTTAAATTCTTGCCAAATTTGTTAGTTAGAGAATGTTCCTATAGTTAATCAATACTTTAAAAAGAAAGAATGGAAATCTATGAAAAAAACAAAAAACAAAAATAAATAGTTAAAGAGGAGTACGACTGGATACGTTTTGAGTGATTGTTGAATCTGAAGCCTGAGTATAATCCTGATAACTGTCGTCTGTCTGCCACTCATTCACGTTGACATACTCAGCCTGCTGTTGCGTGGTGTTATACTCCGGAGTGTGGTAGTCGTCAGTGGAGATTCCTTCTGCATTCTCGTAATGCTGAGCAATGGAGGGAGGTGCGTATATAGACTCAGAGGTAAACGAGTCGGGATAAGAGTACACATTTTCATTTTGTTCATATTGAGTTGCGCTCACATCAAACTGTTCATAAGGGGAAGCGGTTGCATCAATTTGAGGAAGAGAAGTAATTTGGGGAATTGTTGGGTGAGTATATATGTTTTCTGCCGTTTCAACGCCAGCAGACGGAAGCTGAACAGCTGATTGGGGATTATAATCGTGTATCGGTTCGATATTTTGAGGAGGCAAGAGGGGACGGACAAAAGGGAGTGGGACAACTGGTTGGAGTTTATAATTGTGATTTACTGGTTCGATAGTTTGAGGCTGTTGGAGTGGAGAGACAAAAGGACCTGGAACAACTGATTGGGGATTATAATCGTGTATCGGTTCGATATTTTGAGGAGGCAAGAGGGGACGGACAAAAGGGAGTGGGACAACTGGTTGGAGTTTATAATTGTAGTTTACTGGTTCGATAGTTTGAGGCTGTTGGAGTGGAGAGACAAAAGGACCTGGAACAACTGATTGGGGATTATAATCGTGTATCGGTTCGATATTTTGAGGAGGCAGGAGGGGGCGGACAGAAGTGACTGGGGCAATTTGTTGGAGTTTATAATCATGATTTATCGGTTGCATTGTTTGAGGAGGAGGAGGAGGTTGTAGAGGCGTGGAGGTAGGAAAGGTATGCATAGAGTCTAGTTGGCGCTCATAGATAAACTCGTAGTTTGCACTCTCACCAGAAGGACACACCTGCCTCTCAGGGCTGTACTGTGGATTCTCGTTCAGTTCTATTGCATGGGATTGAGTGGGCATCTGGCTGGCAGTGGCAGAGAACAGACTCGATCTGCTATCCTCAAGGTGTTTGTATTTATCCAAGACTTTGTCTTTAGAAATTTTCTTTTTTTTCTTCTTTCCTCTACGCAAAACGATATCTTCCTCATCATCATCCAACCCTCCGGAAACTATCTGAATATTCAGAGTCTGCTTCTTCGGTCTCCCTCCCCACCAACTTCTCCCGCTTCCACCGCCTCCTCCCATGCACCCACCACACTTACAGCAACAGCTACAGAAGCCGCAGCCTTTGCACTTCCACAAAATGATTACTATCACTACTATCGCGATTATTAGCAAGAGCAGAAGCAGCAGACCGAGTGGCAGTCCAATCGAGAGGCCTGGGATGTCCAATGGGGGTATTTCTGGGGGAGGTGGGGGTGGTGGGGGTGTGGTTGTTATGAAGGGAGTTGTGGAATGTATCGGAATTTCATCACAGGCACCAGTCTCTGTGTTGAGTGTGTAGTTTGATTCACATTTCTCACATTCCTGTGGACGGGATTGGTTGCATTGGACACAATGCACTAACCCACAAGCAAAACATGTACCATTAGATGAAACCTGATAGCTCTCTATTGTGCAGTTCTCAACACAGGCACTCGCCTCGCGAAGATACTCACATTCCATACAGTCCACCCCACTCCAGAGACCTTCACATATACATCGGCCACATACGGAATTTGCCACTTCGTTTTCTCTACAGGATAACAGGCAATTTTCACACATCACTCCACCCCATTCATTCGTACAATTGCAATAGCCAGACTTATACATTATGTCGTCGCTATTCGCGACTAATACCACTTCATCTCTACTCGCATTCACAAAATATTCGACACTACAGCTGCCATTATTTTCACACCTCACTTTGCTGCACAACAAACCTACATCATTCAGTTCACAGTGCCGTCCAGTAAATCCGACATCACACCCACAAGTATAATTCAACACCTCATCCACACACCTACCTTCGTTACAGTCAACCGACAAACAATCATCGATGTTATCCTCACAAAATGCCCCATTGAAACCTGCCTCACAAACGCACACAGATCCTTGAACTGTGTTCAGACATTCCACTGAATTATTAGAGCAGAGGTTAGGCTCACAGTAGTCTATGGCATTCTCACAATCGTGTCCGGAATAAGGGAAGTCGCAGGCACAAGTGTAGTTGCCTAGAGTTGGCGTACAGGTGCCGTTATTCAAACAAGGATCTGTGAGACAAAAGTCAACCTCAGAGTTGCAGAATTGACCAATGTATTCATAGGAACATTGGCACTCCGCCCCTCTTATCCCATTCAAACAGGTCCCATTGTTCCTACAAGGGTTTAGCGTTTTGCACGAGTCAACAGTGACACCACAATCAGGCCCAGTAGTGCCCGCATGGCATATACAGGAGAAGCCAGTGGTCTCAGATCTACACACAGACTCATTCTTACAAGGCTGACTCAGACAGAAGTCGATCTTGTTCTCGCAGTTCCCACCAGTATACCCCTGAATGCATGTGCATGTAGGACCAGCTGGAGAGCTGTTACAATTCGCGTTTTGTGGACAGGGACTACTGTCACAGAAATTTATCTCTGTGCTGCAGTTTCTGTCAGAATAGCCATGTGGGCAGATACAGGCGTTACATTCCGCGTTTGCAGTGCCGTTGTTATCACAAGGATAGCTACAAATATCGCAATTACTTCCGGAGATAAACTCAGAGCAGACACAAGAGTGGTTCGAATGCGGCCTAGTCCCGCTAGGACAGACCGTCTGGCAGGTGTCTTGCCATAGGAAGTTGCAGCATTCAGAAGCGCCTGCAGAAGTGCAATATCCAAAATAACTCATGTCACACACTTGGTCACATTCCACACAGTGATACGGGTTGCTAGCTGAGAAATGACAGCTTGTACAGTTGTCTAAGTAGTAGGAATGTGATCGAAAAACTGAAAGTTGGGAGGTGTTAAAAAGCGAAGGAAATTGTTGATCAATTGCCATCCAAGAGTCGCTTATACACTCGAAATCTATCTGTGTGTATTGTATGGCGGAAGGGTTGGGATCTGAAACTTGAAAGTCAACAGTGATGGAGAGAGAAGAGAAGATGTTGGGAGTGGGGGAGTGTGCTCGACAGTTGTAGTACACTTCAAGGATAGAGATGGTAGGGGGTGTAGGAGACTCGAGATTAATCCCAACAATAGCTTTGATGCGATTTTCTATCAAACTCGACGTGACATTCTCAATACACTGAGATGTGCATAGGGAAATGAAGGAGAGTAAAATGAAGATTTGAAGAGAGAAGTCAACCATTCACTAACTAGTGGAAACAAAATATGTTTAATTTGATATTGAAGTATTACCTAATAATGAGATTCGTTAAAATAAGGAAAATAAATAATTTAAAATTGCGCTAACATCACATAAAATAGCTAGATGGTACATAATGAATATCTGAGGTAACAACAACTGCTTATATATTTGCGGCATGAGCTAAAAATGCGTTGCAAAAAGCAAAATAACCCAATTGCTCAGCTGATCGCATCATGACGTCATTGATCCTTCTGCTCTATAGCTCTGAGGCACTCAGTGAGAGCTAGGTAACAAAACTCGTACTGGTGGATGGATTGGATGGTCTGTGCTCTCTGTAAGCGAAGCTTCTTGATAACATAGAACAAGTTGACGGACTCCTCGAATGTAACCTGCTCAATAGAATTGTACAAGGCAAGGAAAACGCCAGTTCTTCCAATGCCAGATGTGCAGTGCACAACCACAGGAGATCTCTTGTTCTCTGTCGCGGCTTCATGTGTGATATCCAATAGTTCAATCAGCCCACTGAAATCTTCAGGAAGGCGGTTATCTACCCATCCTGTGTACTGATAGTGCTTGATGGTGAGAGAGGATTTCAGTTTCCTGTACTCCACTGTTAGGTCACGCTCCACTATCCTCAGCTCTTCATTCAATTCCTCCCCCTCATTCGTGACTAGCACCGCTTCTAAATCCAAACTTTCTCCAAGTTCAGGCCAATATTGAGTAGAAACCTCAGTGCCACGTTCCGCTAAATTACAAAGCATGATCACCGTTGTCACATTCCTCTCGAATATCATCCTCCAGAAGTCGCAGATTGTAGAAGCGGGCGGTGCTTGCGTCGCAATAAAAACATTCTTGAATGCATAGCTGTCTATCAGACTGGCATTGATGTAGTCTGATCCCTCCACGCCTGGGATCATAGTTAACTTAATGCGGTTCTTATTGTAAGGTAAGACCTGATTTCTTCGGTTTTTATCACTGTTACAAGGTAAATTTCCATCTGAAAATTGCCGTGAGTCGATGTTACTTAGGATAAGAGCTTGAAAGTCCAGTTCAAACCCGGTTTTCCCCGCTTCCTCGTCAACTTTGTACAAGTTATCGATTAGAACGGGGAGGTCCGCTACCGGGGTATCTTCGTAGCCGAAGAGGATCCCTTCCAGGATAGCGGAGTGTAGGAACACATACTGAGCTTCTGTCTGTATCAACAAGTTCCTCTCTTCTCGCAGCTCGATCACGCGGTTAAACGGGTTGATCCGGTCTTCAGCCGCCGCTTTCTGCAGCTCCACATCCAGAGCAATGAAGGTGCCGGACCTCCCGACCCCAGCGCTGCAGTGCACCACCACAGGGGAAGGGGAGGAGAAGGGGTGCGTCTCTCTGATCTTGTTCCTGAAGTGCAGGAGTCCAGCCGGACTGTCTGGTGTCCCGAAGTCGGGCCAGGACACAAACTGGAATAGCGACACCATCAACTCGTCACCTGTGAAGTCTACAGGTCTCACTCTCAGCTTGATGATTGAGTAGTCTACTAGGTGCAGGCTGGACACGTAAGAGACTGCCATCTCAAAGAATCTCTCCTCTCCCTCCTCAACCCAGTAGAAAGCGCATTTCCTCTTCAAGTTCTCCGTACACCTGGTTAGCATTACGATTGTGCTACAGTGGTACTCCCAGACCATCCGCCAGAAATCCTCAATCGTGTTTTCAAGTGGTCCCTGGGTGGCGATGTACTCCCTCTCGCGGTTGTAACCAGTGATAAAATTCGCGTGGATGAAGTCATTGTGTGCGTCATCGATCGGTGTCAATTTGACTCTCGAACGGTCATAACAGAAGATATTGTTATAGCGATTCTTGCTCTTGTTCTCTAGCAAATCCCCGACCTCATAAGGGTGTTCGGCGGATTTCTTCCGAATCAAGTCATACTGCTCTGAGAATCCTAGTTGATCGTTGGCTTTGAGCTCTTCGATATAATTCGCGATATCTCTCACCTTTATATCCACAATGATACCGGTTTCGCTTAGTGAGTCTATCATCGTGTGCTCTTTGGGTACAATCACAAAGCTCTTCTCAGAATGCACCATGGACATTTCTAAGATGTGTGCTACCTCTCTCTCATGCTGGTTCATCCCCATTATGCGGACGGACCGAATCCTCGTCCTCAAAAGACAGACAAGTCCGAACGAAACTACGAAAATACAAAGCACTCCGATCACCACGACGAACACCCCAGTGAATATCAGCGTGTCGTGGAAGGGTGGGAGAGGGGGAACACGGGGTGGGGAGGTTGGAGGTAGCGGAATGATCGTGAGGAGGGTACCGTTAGAAGACGCGTTACTTAGTTCTGTAAGACCTGGGGATCTGGTGATGGTAGCTCTAGCGATGCACCTGTATGTGCCGTTATTGGCATTTTGGAGCGAAGTGAATGAGAGAACACTCCTCCCACCATTTGTGTGGATGTAGGATGGAGTTTGGGGTGAGTAAACCTTTCCATCCAGTCTCCACTCTATCCGGGGAAGCGGGATGCCAACAGCAGTGCAGGTGAGAGTGAGTGACTGGGAGGAATTTAATGTGAGATTAATGTCCCCTCCCGTCTCTAAGAAGGCGGGGAAAGTGTGTATCTGAAGGTTGAATAGGGTGCTGGCGGTACCGAACTGATTGCCCGGTGTACAGGTGTATGCACCGGCATGTGACACGTTGACCTGGTGGATGGTCATAGTCGTGCCTTCAAACTCAAACCCACTCCCGCATAGCTGTGTATTGTTAAAGTACCACATAGAGCAGTTGAGAGAGCTTACAGGAGGCATCGCACTAGCATTGCAATCAAGAGTGACTGAAGAATTGGAGACGTAAGTCAACATCATTTCATCTGCTTCCGGGGGATAGCCAATCATGACAGTAAACGTAGTATTAATTTTTTCAAACTGATTCTGAACACTCACTGTATAACTGTCCGTACAATCTATCATCGGAATGCTGAGTGTATAGGTAACGTTGTCTCCAGAAGAAATTGTATTATTGTCAGATCCGAACAATTGACGAGAGTTACGTTCCCATGTTATTGCAGGCGGTGGGATAGCAGTGACAACAACGGTCAGATTGAAACTCGTGCTAGCTAGAACGTAGTGAGGTGAGATTGGTGGATTCCGTGAGATAATAAGTGGAGCTTTACCGAGTCTGACTTCAAAACTTTCTGAAACATTCCCCAAAATATTAGTGGCTATCACTGTATACGTTCCAAATGTGTTTTGGAATGGGATAAATAAAGTGGATACATTCGTCAAAGTAGATATATTGGTCAAGTTTATCGGAATCAACATGGAATTCACGCTCCATTTCACATCAGGAGCAGGCAGGGATGAAACTTCTACTTCCAGAACTGAATGTCTGTTTTCTAACAAATAAACTTCAGGGTCACTTCTAGGAAGTATTGCTGGTGGATATCCCAATAGGATTGAAACTGTGATATTCTGTGTTAAACTTGAATTTGAATTATTTGCGATACATGTGTAGTTTGATATAAAAATTTCTGTAAGGTTCAGTTGCTTCACCGATCCAGAACAGTTTGTGTTAGAATCACCACACAGTAGAGATACATTTGATTGAGCGGAGGAGGAACACTCTACGCGTAAAGAAGTGGACGCATCCAGTATATAGCGAGTGTGTGAATTGGTGAACGAGGTAGCATTGTGTCGAAAAGAAAAGGAGTCAACTTGGTTGGGAGATGTCACGTTGAAAGTTAGTTGAAGAGAAGCATGTGAGAGTGGAAGCGATTTCATCAAGATCAATAACACAAAAATTCTTGCTACATATAGGAATTCCATTTTTTTTCTAATAAGTGAGTCTCTATAAATCGAGATGATATCAATATATATACGCGTAGACAGAGTTCGAGCATACAATAAAGGGATAAGGATTATTAAAACAGCTATTAAATGCTTATTAAGTGCATAGAAACTGCACAATAGAAGAAATTGTAGTATTCACGAAGGTAATAAAGCACTAGCGTTTTCAAATTGGTGCGATACAGCACAAATAGAATTATATATATGTCCTAAACACCAAAATACACCTCAGCAGCTTTCTTATTTTGTTAACATTGAAATTAGAAGCTGATTCAATACTGCCTATTTGCTATCTATTAGTGATTATACATACGAGAATGAACTGTGTTTGTATAATAACGATTTAAAAATTTAAATTATTGAGAGAGTCTAGCTGGTGTCTGTAGTAATGCCAACGACTTAGAGAACAGAAGAGTTCATTATTCCGCTGAGAATGCTACAAATCTTTCTCAGTAAATTAATTCAAACAAGGAAATCTATCGACGCAATTTCATTTGCAATTACGATTACACAACTATTATCATGCAATATTCTAATTAATCAAGTAATTAGAGAAACTTACCCAATTTATTATAAATGCACATAACTTGGTTAATAAATACTATCCCAATACTGCAATTTCATACCTCATGTCGCATAATAACAATACTATTCAATTAGCTCAGCATGATTATTGACTTGTGTACAAGGAAATTTATTCATCCAATACTTACAATATGATTGGGTATATCCAGGGGCGGTCACAGGAATTCGGGTCAAATGCCCCGCCCCCCCTAGGTATCCCGTACGTATGCATGCTGGGATATAAGTCATGTATACAATTTCCAAATTATCTGTACTTCTGTACTTTAGCTTGCTGATATGTAATTTTGAAGTTAATTATCTAATGGAAATCTTATATATTAAAACTCAATTGCTTTTTTGTTTGTGCAAGTTGATTGAAGAACTGGGAGGTGCTAGAAATGTGAAATTTGGCACACAGGTAAATAATAATCAGTCTACAAGGGAGTCCAAAGATCAAAGTGAAATCTTCACGCGTCGCCGAGATAGGTGACAAATTATGCTGACTAATCAAATTCGATTATTTTATAATGCAAATTCTAAACACAGTAGTGACTTACAATGCATACAATCAAAGGGACAATTTGTGATCGAAATTAATTGGTTCATGTGAGAACCAATCAACTATCAGGCTTTTAGAATGCGATTCACACGATTCTAGAAATGGTTGAATACAGCTATTTTGAGTCTATTATTTGATTATTAAAAGTTATTTTATGATCAAATTGATTGACCATAACAAATAATACACTATAATTGTTGGAAGTTCTGGACTTAAATTGGTTGTGTTGTAACTTAACAATCTCTGGCAATGTGAACTTTGTGGATTCAAATTGGCCTTACATTCAGGAATAGTTGGCTTAATATGAAGTAAATTCTAGTTACGTATCATTAACCAAAATTTTCAGCTACAGTTCTGATTTCATGAATGTAACCGTAGACAAATGACAATTCAGCAATCAGTAGAGAACGTGAAAGCGATGTAGTGTCCATAAGTCGCGCAAGCAAGCCAAGCTTGCTTGTTTGCTTATAAGTTACGATTTGGAGATTAGTTTTAGATTGTAATGGGCTAGAGACTAGCTTCCAACGGTTAACATGGGTTTTTTAGAGGTGTAGATTTCGAATATCGTATTTTCCAACTAATATGATAAATATTTTATTAGTTCTCGTTTACAATAGTTAAAACTCTAAAAGTTGCTAGAGACTTGCTTTCAGCAGTTGACCTGGGTTAATTAGGGGTGTAGATTTCCAATTGCATATTTCCCAACTTTGTGGCCACTTTTAGTTTTGTTTACAATAGATAGTTATCTTAAACAAAATTGCGAAATGGATTGGCGAAATTAGTCAATTTTAGGCATTTTTTAACATCCCCAGGCGCCCGTAGGGCGACTCTGCGGACGCAATGTGTTCGCTAGTCGCGCTACGCAAGTGCACGAAGCGAAGCGTACTTGTATTCCTTTAAAAAGTGACTAGACCTGTATATAATATATATCAAGGTGTTAAAATGTAGATATTAATTATATTCTACAATCAATCAACCCAATTTACTATTTCTGGTTTAACATTGATAAATATATACGAGTCAGAATTTCTTCGTATAATTCCTAGCTTCATAGATTTACCTTTCAGTATGCACTCCAAGACCTCAGTAACCGTGCGGACGACCGTCCCATTAACCCGAGTGATCACATCGCCTCCCTGCAGGCCAGCCTGATAGGCAGGACTGTGTGAATTTACGGAGGCAATCAGGACCCCCTCTGTCACCTCATTAAGATGTGAGTGAGCAGATCTCCGTACCAGGGACTGGATTAGCTGTGGCGTTAATGACATCATTTGGATCCCAATGTGGTATTCTGGTTTGATCGCTACCTTATTAGAAGAAAATTTATGCATCATTTGAATTGCGTAATCAGAAGGTATCGCGAATGAAACGCCTGGACCAGCTGTCAACGTATTGATCCCAATCACCTCCCCGTCTAGATTGACCAACGGACCTCCGGAGTTACCTTCAGTGATTGCGGCGTCAGTTTGTATATAGCTCATCTCCCCCTTCAGTCCCAACTCGTCGCTCCGTCGGTTGGCCTGACTCACGATCCCAGAGGTGATGGTGTTAGCTAGCGTGAGGGGGGAGCCTAGAGCGAGCACCATCTCTCCATCCCTTAGGTCCTGGGTAGTGACGAGCTTGAGGGCAGGAAGTTTCTGTTTAACGATTAAACGAATAAGCGCTAAATCTTTGAGCTGGTCTACTACCACAACATGCCCCTTCAGCACTCGGTTGTTATGAAGACGCACACTCACGGACCTAGCACCCCCAGTCACGTGCGCGTTAGTCAGCACTAGCCCGCTCTCGTGTACGATGACCCCCGACCCCCCGGACCGGACGACAGCGCCAAGCACGGAGCTCCTCGTGCCAGAGGAGGTGATGGACACCACCGAGGGGAGAACTTCTTCGCACACGTCCGCGAGGAAATTCATTCTCGTCCTGAGACTGTCTTCTCCTTTGCTAGCACAGTATGCTACGCCGGCAATTCTGCTTCTCTTGGGACTGTATCGGGTGTACTGGTACCACAGTAGGGTCGCGAACCCTAGTATTAGAGTTGTGGGGATAGCGAGCTTGCTGCGTAGTGGACGGTGTGTGTGTAATTCAGTGAATAAAAGTCTACTCAGGCGACGAAACATTCCAACTTTGTTGTTATGAATTATTCTCAGTTCGGTAAGGAGACAATTTTATAAATATTTCTAAGTAATTCAAAATCTTCAGTTTGCATTGGTATGCCTACTGAATGCAGCCACATTATCTATAAATACAGTATCCCTCAAAACCTTTTCCGGCTCAGTTCAATAAATAGCCACAACGAATTATTCAGTAAAGGCTACGAATAATCAAAACTACACTACTCCTAGATAGAACTACGTCATTCCTAAGCTTAAGTTATTACCTAACATCAGTCTAGTGGAGAATTAGCTACTCGCGGAAACAGTAGTGAGCTTCGCTTTCTCCGCCAAGCGCCTATTCCGCTCCTCCATTATCGTCAGACGCACACCCTTACCCTTGGGCAAGGATATCCACGGTGCCTTCTCCTTTCCGATAACGAAAACATTCGACATTCTTGTCGCGAAGGTTTGCTGAGTGGAGTCTTTAACGTGGATGATGTCGAATGATCCCTGGTGCTTCTCTCTGTGTGTAATCACTCCGATTCGCCCCAAGTTGCGTCCCCCTGTCACCATCACAAGAGCGCCGATATCAAACTTTATATGATCCGTGACCTTGTAGTGAGTAAGGTCAATCTTGACTGTGTCGCTCACATGGATGTCAGGGTTAGGATACCTGAATGTACGCCCGTCATGTGTCACAATGTAGTGGATACCCTTAGGACCTGTCCCCACCCTCTTGACACGCCCCAGCTTGTACTTTCCCTCTTCCTCGCCTATCTGGTGCAGAGCGTAGCGCCCCTTCACGTCGTAGAGGAGACGGAATATCTGCTTTGTTTTCGGAATGCTGATCACGTCCATCATCCCTGTGGGGTACTTGATATCTGTGCGGACTTTGCCATCTACTTTAAGGCTGCGGCTCTTCAGTATCTTCTTAGCCTCGCTGTAGGTCAGTGCGTACTTGAGTCGGTTTCGGATTAGGATTAGGAGGGGTAGGCACTCGCGTGTCTTGTGTGGACCGCTCGAGGGTTTGGGCGCGAATGTGCCGCTCAGTTTGTCCAGCATCCATCGTTTCGGGGCATGCAGGCGCTTCAAATGTTTCTTCGGTCCTCGAACCATGACAAGCTACGATATTTAAATACGATTAGTTCTCCCACTCAATTTCTTAACGGACTAAACTCAAGAGCATGCATTTATTAAAACAACATCCAAGTAATAAATTAGTTATTGAACAAATAAACTTGAATTAGAATACATTTAATCTAAATTTTTACTTATACACATCAATGCATGAAAGAATTAACTATTATGTTAGAATAGTTACAATAAGATGGATTGTGAAGAGCTTGCGGGATCAGAAGGTTCCTAAATCCTTCTCCACATCTAGTTTGTCCAGTTTTTCATTTTTCGATATGTCATCAGAATTAAGATCGTCTGTGAGATTCTGATTGGACCCAAAATTAATTTTCTAGACAAAAATATTTAATAAAATATTTGTGGAGATCTCGCATCTGTACCATCCCTAATCTACACACGCCAGCTACGCCTCCACATAATATACATTTGTCATGTGTTAGTGCCTATACGTACTGTCATCCAATTTTACTATCTCGACATGTCGTAAACGCGACATCTCGTTTGTTCACTTTTGTTTACAATAGATACATAAGGTAAACAAATCAAAAATAGGCTAGAGTCTAGCTTCCAGCGGTTAACATGTGGTTTTGAGGGGTGTAGATTTCGAATATCATATTTTCGAAGGTATATGATAAATTATTTATTTGAGATGCCCCAGTGGGCACCCGATCCGTATCTCGGCATTAAATGCATTCTTCACACCCAGAATTCCTTATAAATCCAGTTTTAAACCCTTGAATTCGTAGTATTTATTTCCTTCAATTCCGACCACACAACAGAAGTCTGGAGTTTGTATTCGATATTTCTGCCTAAATGTTAGAGTCACAGGAGACATGAGATGAGAATGCCTCAGCGGACGCCTCAAACTCGCATCTAAATATCCAAAAGGTTGATCAACTGTAAAAGTTGTCGAATTGACGCGTTTCTCATCATATCACCCTTTTATAATTAGATATCAATCTTTTCGGTTGTAACTTGGCCAATATGGGGTAATAGCTAATAGAAGGTTAAATTTGAATCGCATATGTAGTACAATAACATTTCTCACCTAATGATCCAACCTAAACCAATAATGATGAGTTATCATTAATTATTACGTCATCACGACGTATCATTAATCAATAAAGTGTCTAATACGAGGGGTGCCCGATAAGTTTTTAGCCTTGAACATATATTAAGTCATTATTAACGAACCATACATTTTTCTTATAACTCGATACTTTACTAACTGGCTCTGTAAATCCCTAGCTCTCTACTATATATTTTTCTGAAGTTTGCTACATTTTGTATGATGGCTCAGGCAAATATTACTGAAAATATTATCCTCACAAAAGAGCAAATTCGGGCAATTATTCTTTTTCAATTTAAAATGGATAAAACAATTGATGATTGTTGCCAACAGTTAATACAAGCTTTCGGTAACGATGTTACATCTCTTGCTACTGTAAAAAACTGGTACAGAGAGTTTAGAAGAGGAAATTTTGACCTTACTGACAAACCTAGACCAGGGTCGCCGTTGACTACTTCGACCCCAGAGAACATCAGCGCAATTGAGAAGTTGGTACTTAATGATAAGCACATAACCTATAGACAGATTCAGTACGAGTTGGGTATCAGTAATGATGTGATCCAATTCATCCTACACGAAATTCTACACTTAACAAAAGTCTGTGCAAGGTGGATTCCAAGGTGGATTCCATTTGCTCAAACCTGAGCAGAAAGTAGCCCGAATTGATTGGTGCAAGAAAATGAAGTCAAAATTCAAAAAAGGCACTTCTCCTCTGGTTTCCAAAGTGATTACGGGTGATGAAACATGGATTTATCATTATGACCCAGAATCCAAAGAGCAGAGCCGTCAGTGGACTCCAATAGGTGAACCTCCCCCTCAAAAAGTTAGGAAAAGTCAGTATTCTAAGAAGCAAATGTATGCAATATTCTTTGATCCTAAAGGTATTCGTGCAGTAGTTGCACTAGAGAGTGGAAAAACAGTCTCTTCAGAATGGTACACCACTAGTTGCCTCCCAGAACTCATTCAAAATGTTCATAAAATGCGACCAGAAGATGGGACAAGGGGTTTACTGCTGCATCATGATAATGCAAGTTCACATAAGGCCCTGAAAACAAGGAAATTTATTGAAGAAACTGGCTTCGAGGAGTTATCTCACCCACCCTACAGCCCAGATTTAGCTCCATGTGACTTCTGGCTCTTTCCTCGTATTAAGAAGAAGTTGAAGGGAAGGGTTTTAGCAGCAATGATGAAGTGCGGTCAGCATTATCAGAGGCTTTGGAGGACATCCGAGAAAATGAGTTCGCCGAAGCTTTTGATAGTTGGTTTTGCAGAATGGACAAGTGTATTAAAGCTGGAGGAGAGTATTTTGAACAATTATAATAATGCATTCTATTATAATGCTGTTTTCGAATCAAGGCTAAAAACTTATCGGGCACCCCTCGTACGTATGCCGAAAGTGTTCGTAAGCGAGCCAAACGAGTTTGGTATAATATAAACGTATACGTACTTGCATTCTTTTCAGTCTATCAGTGATTGTATAAAATATGCTCTAATGAAATAAAAGACTCACCAATTTCTCTATTCCAAATCCCTTATCCTCTCCTTTCGCCTTTTCTTTCGCCTTTTCTTTTCCTTTTCCTACTTCCTTTTTTGACATTTCACATTCTTTGAGTTCTTTTCTTAGATTGACCCTACGTGTCACACATGATCAAATTAATCACGAGATGCTCTAATATTAAAGATTGTAAAGTTAGGTGAATAACTCACTCCTCCGCAGCACACTGTTCTGCCTCGAACTTCAACCTACTCTCCATTTCAGAATATTTCTCTTTCTCACCAGTTAAACTTGCTAAAAAATAAAAATTTTTTGAAGCTGTAAATAATCGCATTAAAAAAAGCAGACACTCTCTAGTACCTTCATGTTCATTGGTTTTTGATTCCAATTCATCCTGTAGGAAACATAGGATAATAAAACAATCTATAAATTGTCAAAATCTTTAGCATAAATACCTTCGTTTTTTTCAAGTCAAGAAGCTCTTTTGAAATCGTTTTTGAATTCGTTTCACAATCCAAGACCTCTTTGTCCAGAGCCTCCACTTCTGTAGTGCATTGCGAGTCCTTCAATTTGAGCTCATTCGACATCCGAATCGTCTCGGCACTCTTCTCTTGCAGGGTGGTCTGAGCTCTGTGGTGCAGACGCAGTAAGGTGCTGTACTGGTTCGTCTGTCGTATGTAGAGGACCAGCAGGATCACGATCAGGGAGCAGAGGACAGCAAGCACGATGCGTGAAGAGGAGCCTGGGGTGTTTTTAATCATGCTGAAGAGTTTGGTTTGTGCGACTAGTCTCTAACCAAACTATAATGATTGTTAGGCATTATACCTATATAAATGCGCATGTCGGTAACATCTAATTAAAATATTTATTATATACTGCAACTCAGGGGTCAAAACTTTTCTACTAATCGAAATAATCAAAAAGCTACATTGAAACTAAATCATCGTAATGCTAATCTTCTAGTCCGCTCCACTTTATAGCAGTATTGGATCAAGTAACCCGGTTAGTATTTTGCTTCAAATCGTAGATAGTTTTGAAGTTGAATGTATGATCGATTCATCTATATGATATCAGTGGTCCTAACGCCCCAAGGGGGGGCGCGAAGGGGAAGGAGCGGAAGACAGTATCCCCCTTTTCGCCCTAAAACATTTTTTGCAGTGAGTATGAACAAAATGTATAGGGGGGCATTCCAAAAATTTAAAACTGCCTAGGGGTCATTGTAATGGAAAAGGTTGGGAAACGCTGATCTACATATTGTATAGTAAACCCCCACTCTATTGACAGAATTCAGGAACGGAATCATTTCAGACATAAAATCGATATATTGGACTTGAAATGCCTTATCAAGTTAACTGTATTTGATAGTACATGCATACTATCACTATAGTACAGATCGAGTTTTAATGATAAACTTTCAAACTATGGTGTCCACGTCTAATAATCTTAGTTACAGATGAATCAACCAGCGCAACTAATAGATAACTGCAAATATTCCTTAACAAAATACTAGGTGTGAACAAATAACCGGTAGAAATATAATTGGACTATGCTTGCTGAAGAGAGAATCTCACTTTGATAGAGAACTTGGTGCTCTCGTCTGAATCAAATAAAGGCGCAAAGAATTATACTGGGAATCTCTAATGGGATTGGGAAATTAATTCCAAAATTTTCTGGAATTGTTCGTTCAAGAGTTCTATATATGTGCGGTTTTCAATACCAACGCCAAGAGATCTTGCGAAGAGCGTTCTGTTGGAAACCGCGAGTAAGAACTTGTCTTTAATTTCGTGTATATTAGGTGGAGGACCTCCTTGGAAGAGGGTGCAACGCATCGATTGAGCGGGGAGTGAAAGGAATTTAGACAGGGGAACACGGATATTTGCACGAGGAACTGTTTCTTTGTTTCCGTAATCGATGAACTGTACAACCACATGCTCTGGGTTAGGTATGCCGACTATCTTAGCTCGATACCAGTTGTTATCTGTGGAAAATAAAGCAAGGCATAATGTTCCACGTACTAGAGAAGGAGAAGATGAATGAGTCTGTAAGCAGTAGTCTCTCATTTCTTCAAAAAGTACACCCAGTTCTTGTTCTCGCTCACCGCAGTTCAGATAGAAGTCATCTGGACTCTTAGGATCTATCACCGCGGCTTTCACGTAGTTGTCAGTTGGGAGGTGTTCAAGCTTGAAAGGGGGAGCGGAAAGGATAAAAGAGCCGCTAAGGATGAGGTTATCAACAATGTTCACATCGTCTAGATACAGTTCTATGCTATCTGTTGCTTTGTCTATTATCTCTGCAGTTAGGTTAGTGCAGGCAGCAGAAAATCCTTTCAGGTACTGGATGCATTTACTAGCAGATTCGTGAGAAGATGGAGTGACGCCGGCTAGTTTCACGCTGTAGCAGAGAGGAGGGATATCTAATAATTCCTGTGGCATTTGGCGTAGTTCAGCTAAAACCTGTTCCTCGACATTCCCATAGTCAACGAAATTTACTTCAATCACAGTCCCATTCACTTTAGTTATGCAGGCGCGGTACCACGTTTTATCCTCTTTGAAGCAGGCGAGACAATAGCTACCCACTTCACAGGAAGTGAACGAGGGGGAGTATTGGAGCTGTGTAACGATGACGTCATTCACCTTCCTCATCCCTTGAAAGATAGCCTCGTCTACGCACTGGACTGTCAACTCAACGGGGCTTGATAGAGAGCAAATTATGCATTTGAAAAGTTTTGTAGAGGGAGGATTGGGTGGAGGTAGTCGCTTGACTGGAGGAGGGATTGGATTCGAAGGGGGTGGAGGGTAGGCGAGTGGTGGAGGTTGGACCATCTGATGCTGAGTGGGTGACGGAACGTTTTGGGAATTTTGAGTTGGCATTGATAGTGCGGTCGGTTGAAGTACTCCGGGGTTAGATTGAGGAAGAAGAGAATGCACTGGATAGTGCTGACTCATAGGGTTGGGAATTTGTTGTGGAGTTGGCACTGGGGTATGTGATGGGAGGTGTGGCTGTGTGCTGTATTGTGGAATGCTAGTGACGGGTTGAGTAGGAATTGGAGCTAGTGCTGGACTAGGCTGTTGCTGCAAACTTGGCATTGCAAGTGGGGCCTGAATACCACTCATACTAACCGGTTGTGGGGGTTGAAGGGGTTGAAGGGGTTGTGCAGGAACCTGATACAAACTGCTCGCCAGTTTGGCTTGAATCAGCTCGTTCGATATGTTCACGTCTTGTGCCAAAGAAGTATCAACCAACTCCAAAGAATACAAAGTTCCGTTCAACTCAAGGATTTTAGCATTGATCAATTTATCGAAGATCAACTCTCTAAACCTGTTCATGGTCTGATGAGGCCAGTTTTCGAGGTGTTGTATATTCCCGAGACAGCACTGAATAGCCTGTGCGGGGAATGTAAGGAAGGAAGGGTCAGTTAGTGGAACGACTTTGTCAATCGTAGTTTGTTCATAATTACCGAAATCAATGTAGCATATCGTCAGGGCCGATTTCTGCACGCCCGTCACCTTGACTCGGTACCAAACATTGTCCTTGTATTGAGAAGCGCAGAGCATACCGACGAAGGGCTTAAAAGGAATTCTTTTGGAGCTGGTGCAGACAGAGGCTAATCTCTCCATCATCGTCGCCTGGTTCTGCTGTACTGTCCGGTCAATCACGGACACGTAGAAAAGGCTCGGGGAGATGACCTCTAGGATGAACACTTGGAAATAATCGCTAACCAACGGGAGCGTTTGGATCGTCAAGTTGGTAGCATTCAGGTAGGTAACTTCAGTATTTCTGGCCAGGCCACGGAAGGTCAGATCTTCAATCAGTGAAATGAACATGTCAGAAGAAATATCCACTATGAAGAGATCTTCACTCTTCCCTCGGGCTTCCACAGAAATGTCTTTATCTTTCAACAGACCGAGCAACTCATCCTGGATGTTAGGGGGCCAGTTAGCATCAATAGGAACCGTGTTATCGAGTTTACAGTGGAAAGCTAGAGGAGGAAGGGAGAGGAATGCAGGATCCAAAGGTTGGAGATGGGCTAACTCAACCCATTTGGTATCGACCATATCAAAGAGATTGATGTATGCATGCAGTTGCCCCTCATCCACTGCCTCGACCATACAGCGGTACACTTTGTTGTCAGACGTACTGTGATACCTACAGACCTCTTGTCGGTTGGGCACAAACTGAGGTATGTATGCAGTCTGCGAGGAGTACAGAGTCATGTCCTCCGATAACTTCCCGAGTTCTTGCACGTCAGAAGCGCGGATAATCCAGATATCATGCGGGTTGGCGCATGAGAAGATAATTGAGGGGTATGGGCACCCAATTTCAAGCGCCTGGGGCTGGAGATCAGTGAAGAACGATCTCTTGGGAGTAGGAGATGGCACAGTGGGGATGTTGCTGGCTGTAGTTTGTTGTGTGGAAGAGACGATTCGCTTCAAATCCTCAGTCATTGAAATCAGGTCTCCTCCGTCACTCCTGAACAGTTCCACGATCGGCATTCGATTGCTCTCTCCGCGCCACAGAGCGGTCGCAGTGCCGTTGATGTGCCGGCCTAGTTTCTGCCGGATCTCCACCGACCAATTCCCTCCGAGCTCAGAGACTTGGTAGATCAGACAGTTGTGAGCGAGTGGAGGTGGCTGCAGGAGCTCGATGGGCAGAGCTCGTATTTGGTTAGTATGCTTCTCTTCCTTATTTCCGAAATCAATAAACTCTACGATCAGTCCCGACTCCTGAACGGTGAGAACTTTCGCGCGGTACCAATGATTGTCCTCAGAAAACTCAGCCACACAGGGCATATCCGGTTTTATTTGGTCCGCATAAGAAAATTCTGAAGATTTCAGTTTGGAATCGATCAGGTGCATCTGATCAACAACATCCTGGCTTATCTGAACGCGGATAACTTTAGTGGTGAGGAGGTCAGTAACAATTACCTGGATCTCTCCATTGGTCGGAAAGAGATTGGGGGAGTATTGGATCATGGAGGGAGAGTCAAAGGGAACAGGGGTGGTGAGGGTGCGATTGCGAACAGCATCGAACTGGAGGTTGACATGTGGAGAATCTTGATTGGATGGATCCCAGAGGTCGACTTGCTTGAGATTAGAAGATGACATGTTCAGAACTCGACTCGAGACCATAGTTCTGAATATTTCAGTCTCGCTGTTAGACCACCCACCAGCTTTCGGACGCATGTTAGCAAGGGAGCAGTTCAGGGCTAGCGGGCTGTTGTAGTCCAGGATTGCGAAAGGGGCCGGTTGGATGTTGGAGAGCTTAGTCTCGATCATGGAGCCCACGTCAATCAAGAATATGGACACGTTGTCGTCTTGATTGGCAGCGATGATCTCCGCTCGATTCAGATCGTTACTCTCGTCCCAGTAGAGACACATTCTGCCTAGCTGTGGGTTGGAGAAGTTGCCAGTGGTTCGCAAGGGTTCGGATGCAGTGCGAAGCTTTTTGATGAAAGCTTTGAAGCGTTCTCTTTCCCGCACTGGAGTAACCCAAAAATCGTTGGGATTTGAAATGTGTGTAATTTCAACAGGAATTCGATCCTTCTTTGCATTTTCAAACGCAGGACAGAATTTTTCGAGGTTGGAAGCTAGGAAGATGGGAATTGAGCTGTGAGGAGCGAACGTTTCACTTGAACAGTTCCTAGATTTCTTCGGGCTGGAGCTAGTATGGTTCTGAGGCCTCTCAACCATGGGTTTGTATTGGGGCGTTTGTTTGATTTCTGTTCGGTTGAATCCTCTACTTTGAGATCGGTTCGGGGAGAGCTTGGCATTTCCTCTGTTACTATCTTGCACGTTGAACCCTTGCCTATCGTTGTTCCGATTGAAGCCTTGTCGATCTTGGTTTTGGTTTTGATTAAATTTGTTAGTGCGATAGCTATTCCTTTGTCCCTGGTAAGATTGCCGATCTCTGGACTGATTATTGTGGCCTTGGGCGTCTTGGTTGGGGTTGAACCCCTGACGAGAGGAATGTTCCCTCCTATTCTGCTCATTGAAAGACTTGTATCTGTTGCTCCTATCCTCTCCTTGGAAAGTGTTAGGAGCTGAAGAAGGAGGTTCATACTTTGGTGAGATGGGATCGGAATTAGAAAATCTCTGAGGATTCTGATTCAACTCTAACTGTCCAAGAGAGGATCTAGGCTCTGCGGAATGTGACCTCATGGAGGAAGCAGGTGGCATGGATGAAGCTAGACCCAACTCGACCAAATTCTCATTGATCGACTTTTGACAAGAATCATCTTCAAAGAGAGTGATCAGGAACACCTCTTCTACCTTACTGACAATGCGTATCATGCGCTGTTTGCTATTGCAATGACCTTTTATCACGTCTGTCGCCAATTGATCCCATTCTCCAGTCGGGTTCAGACAGTGGACATTGTTGAGAGAAAATCTCAAAGCTTGCCTAGGCAAAGTTGTGAATATTTTACTAGGGATCTTCAGTTTGTCAACAGACACTGCTTCATGACAGCCAAAATCGAGATAGAAGATGGAGCATTTGTTCTCAGTGAATATCTGCACTACTTCAGCGCGACACCACAATGCAGTGTCGTTCCTAAAAGCCGCTACGAACAAGCCAAGCTCGAGGTGTTGCACAGTGGGGAAGGAGCTCGCCTGGTTGTTGAGGTCCGTCTGTAGGGTGCTCAACTTGGACTCAGCTTCTGGATGGGTCTCCAGGGCGTAGATGAGGGAGGGGGAGGAGATGTAGAGGGTCGTGATCTTGCAGGGGGTGTACTGGGAGGGCTCATGGTACGTGATATCCCGACAGAAATACGACACCTCTTGAGAAGGGGCAGGGTTGGCGGGAGGGAAATGGAATTGTGAGGGATTTGATGAAGGTTGTTTGGGGGTCAGATTAACAGCGGAAGCACCATATTGGGACTCAAGACAATCCAATATCTTGTGATTTATAATCATATTCGTAGCCTGATCAATTAGATCGATGTAGAAGTTTCCTTGTTTATCTCTGCCACTCTTTCTCGCTATATAGATTTGGAAATGTTTTATGAACTGCCTGCTGATCTCATACATTTCATTCTTCGGGAGAGTTAGCGGAGTTCTGACGTCATTGAGTTTGAATTTTACGTTTAGATAGGGCAGGTCAGCTAGCCAAGGAGGGATAGGGAACAACGAATCTTCGCCTGTATTCAATAGCTTGCCCATATCAACGAGATGAAGCACACACTTGCCTCCGTTGTAGAGCGCGCGGTACGCGTCACCCTGTGCTTCAAGGTATATATAGAGCGTGTTCGAGGTAAGTACATCGACGGAGAGAGGTTGATTCGGCTTATCGCATAGCTTCTTCAGTTCATCTTGCAATACACCGAACTGTTGAATGTCATCATGGAACCCCAGGATCCCGTACACACTCATTATGTCGGAAGAGTGCGTAACCATGAATGGAAATTCTCTATCGAGCATGTACAGGTCGCTGGTGTCAGTGAACAACAAGTGGCGGACTTCAGAGGAAGAAGCAGTCGGCTCGAGGCTGTCAAATCCGTTTGTGTAGCCGCGTGCTGGCACAAGGAATTCGTTGGCCTGTGTGGAGGAGTCTTGTCCTTGGTCAGTTTGTCCGCTCTGGCGTTTCTCTTCGTGAGGAGGAGGGAACTTCGATTCTGTGGTTGAGCGGGAATTGGGCATAGTAGGAGTACCGTCGAGATTGGGATTCAGACTGTTATCTGCCCCGGGTGTAGCTTGGAGTGAGGAAGTGAGCGAGTCTACCAGGGCAGGATCGATAGGATCCACAGACACTTCAAAACCTTCGTCGTCACTGTGCTCTGCGATTTTTATCGGTCCGTCACAATACAAATTCTGAGCACTTTCAGACTCTTTGAGCGGTATGTCATGTGGTGGGAGTGCCTGAGTTTGAGCCTTGGGGGGTGCGGGGGGGTAGGCGAGAGGGGGCTTGATAGGCATGCGTGGAACTCGGAGAGTAGGAGCAGGAGATTGACCGCTGTTAGCGAGGAGATGGAGCTGAGCTCTGATCGGAACTAAGGAAGTAGGAGGGTAGAAAGGACCTGGGATGGGAACAGAAGCGGGCGGTTTTGGATCAGCGTCGCTCTTAGGATCAGGAGAAGGGGAACTTGAAGATGGGAGTGACGGCAGTTCTTCCGGAATGTTAGAACTAGAAGCCATTTTCGAAAATAAATCTTCTGGTCTGTCAACTTCTGGAGTCGAATTAGGAAATGACATGCTATTAGGCAGAGCCGAAGAGGAGTTACGGATTCGTAATAACTCAATTCCAGATGGTTTACCAGGAGAAAGTCTGATTTTATTGCCCTCGATAGTAAAATTATTGAACTCTTGAAAAGCACGGTCGTATTCTTGGTGAGTTGCAAACGAAGCGTTACTAGTGGAACAAATAGGCTATTATAAAATCGAACCAAGAAGTCTAAAAACTAACTGGACAAGTCATGGGGGAGTAAGAATAATATCCTGCTTGAAAGACTATTAGTTATCGGTATAGACTTGGTGTTTGATCCTAATTACGCAATAAATTGGCACTGACATAACAAAATATAGAAAACTGGTAAAAGAATACATACGTATATGGTTGCAATGAATATTGAGTGTAAAAAATACATTATAACTGTTCCATAATGTTTATATTGATAAGATGGCACAGTGACTAAAATACATATGGAACACAGTTTGCGTTACAAGAATGTGGTTAGTTCATTAGTACAGCGATATTGACATTGTCCAGATATTTACCATTACTTATCTCAAATAGCTATGCTGCATCGAAATTAATGTTATTTCATTCAGAGACAGTCATTTCCTTAATCCAATTTACTATAAATTAAAACACAGTAGAAATATTGTATCTACAGTTTGTAAGTGACCATAGTATTTTGATTCAGAATAATTAGATGGATTCATGCTCAATCGATGAGAATATCAAAACCTCTAATCTTCCGTTTTACCTTACAAAAATAGGCGGTACCCTCCCGAGGAGACGAATGCGGAGATTTAAAGTTGTTGGTGTCGTGGTATGCTCGCTACTAATAATCTCGACTGGTGTTTTTGCATTAGGAAATAATGTATGCAAAAATGAAGAGTGTCCAGCGACTGACACCAACTCAAAAACGCAACAAATGAAAACACGCAGACCTCAAATCTTCACCCAAGCTCACAGTAATACGAAAACCTATCCCATCGTGCTGGTAGCAGATCTAGATGATAGGTCCAGACTGGAGGAGGGAAAAGAAGTTTGGCAGAGTTTCCTAATGGAAGGGGAGCTGGTATGGGATGGTGCAGAGTCGTTCCAAGTCAGATTAGAAGATCCTATCAGTATCCAGAGTGACTATTCTCGAGGAGGCCGAGGAATGGAGTTGTCCGAACTTGTCATGTTCAATGGAGATCTGCTCTCAGTCGATGATAGGACAGGAATCATTTTCAAACTGAGGAGAAAGAATAACCTAAAATGGGATGTCATACCATGGATTGTGCTAACTGACGGCGGTGGGGATGAAAGGAAAGGGCTCAAAGCCGAGTGGATGACAGTCAAAGATAACAAACTGTACGTGGGAGGGCTAGGGAAGGAGTGGACATCTATACGAGGAGAATACATCAACGACGATCCAATGTTCATCAAGATAGTCGCACCTGACGGCAGTATAGACCACGTACCCTGGAAAGAGAATTACTTGAAATTTCGCGAGCACTTGAACATATCCACACCTGGGTACGTCATCCATGAAGCGGTGATGTGGTCCAGGCTTTTGGAGAGGTGGGTGTTCCTCCCACGGCGCGTTTCACACCTGATTTATAACGATATAGAGGACGAGAAGCGTGGTTCTAACATGATGGTGCTGTGCTCTGAAGATCTGAGATCTTACGAAATTAAGAGGATAGGGACAATAATTCCAACAAGGGGGTTCTCTTCTTTCAAGTTTCTACCTGAAACGAATGAACAGATAATTGTAGCGCTGAAGTCTGAAGAAGATGATGGCAAAATTGCGACCTACATCACTGTGTTCAACCTGAGAGGAGATGTTTTGATGAATGATGTAAAAGTGGGAAGCGAGAAGTATGAAGGGATTGAATTTCTGTGATAATGCTGTTTTAATGCACATTAGGTAGTAGAACATTTTAATCGCCAATTCATTATGTATCATGTACGTATGTACAAGTATTTAAGATAGATCTTCTTTTCCAAGGTCTTTGTATTAAATGGAGGGAAATATCTATAGTTTTAAAAAACAATAATACCCGAAGAAACATACGCAAAGTTAGCCTCCTTTTTCTTGTGTTTCGCCATGAAGATGTTCTTAGGGTCTCCAGCTCGCTTGAGCATGTTACAGAATGATTCCTAGACACAAGAATGAAACATTATTACAATACTTGGAATATATAAGATCTGTATGTACTGATTTATAATAATTTCGTTTGTTTTGTACCATTTCATTGAAATAGAAATAATATAATTTAATGTTTAAACATATAAGTAAATAAATAAGATCCCAAAGGATGACAAGGTGGGTACAATTGTCTGGAAGCAATGTGCGTGATTAATCATTAATCGCATGAATTCTACCTTCGTGATAGAGAGAGGAATGTTCTCGAAATGCACAGTGAGGAGATTGCTCTTCTCGGGTGTAATCTGCTGAAGTTTTCTATTGAAAGAAATAACATAAAAATTTATTACACAAATACGGTATTTCCTCAAATAAATACCACCGCAGTGTAAAGGTCGTCAAAACAAAACTGTGTATTAGCATGCGTAGCTACGCGATGTTACTAACTAAGTTAGATACCACGTATGTCAATTTTTCATTTTACGAGCGACTGCGTCAATCACTTTTCGATATCCTCATTTTTTGTCTGCGGAGACATTTTGAAGAAATATGGGATTCATTTCACTAGCTTGATTAGAAGTAACCTCTTCTCTTTAAAATGTTCGTCTGCCATCGGATCCCAATCTTCCAACACCTGAGCTACAGCATCCAATTCCTCATCATTGACATTATTATTTGCATCATCTAATCTAAGACAAGAAATGCACATAATATGAATGATCATAACAACCGACATTTAATTAACAAGACACTGCCGCGCTCAAATGGACTTGGACCAAGGATGACCTAGTATAGTTAGGGATTAACAACATGAACCAATTTTTTAAAAACATGTATATACAGTAGATATTGGATATAGTGATAGTGCCGGGGACACGGAATTATTGGTCAACTTATCACTATATCCAATATATCACTATATCCAATATCAAGAATCGTAGAGATATGAAAATTTGAAATGTAGGTGGCAAATGATGGATCTACGATTGAGTTCGAATACCTAAGCGAAATATTCATACCTCTGCAAAAACAATAAAACAAATTTTAAGAACTCACATGACGACTTCACTCTCGTTGACTGGCTCTGAGTCTGGAGTAGGCTGCTGCCTGATATTCGTCGCGGTAGAATTCTGCTCGTGAGGGGCCTGCGACCAGTTGATAGGTTTCTTCGGAACAGTTAGCATTGGAATGTCTGAGAACTCATGATCACTCAGGATCGGGGGGAGGGGAGGGGAAATGTTGCGATTTGGAAGATCTGGGGACTCATCTGGCGACTGGCTCATACCTCACCTCAACTGAGTGCGGGAGACTACAGGGTGACTGCTTACAAGCAAGATTAACACGTTAAACGGAATAATCGCGTCTTGACTGGTTATGATCTCTTTCAGATGCAATTGTCTAACTAGCGATAATAGCAAAGATAAGTGCATCAGAATGTCAATCAACTTAAGTACTTAAACTTGGTCATGATCTCCACCAAGCAGTGAGAAAGGTTCTCCTCAATTAAGCATATTGAATTCAGAGTGCTTATGCAAGTAGAGTATCGTATCAATTATGATTAAGCTACGATTCAACTCATACTTTAATTGATTGGTTGGGTGGGTGTGTATAATTAATATGAATAAACTGCAGACATTAATTGTCCAGTGTCGAATTCTAAATTTAATAATGTGATTAACCAAGTGGGATATGAATTCAATTATGTTTAATTAACCATTTTAATTAAACATTTATAAGAAATGGAATAGTGCAAGGTTCAGGTGAATCCAAATATTCATTATTTCATATAGAAAGAGGAATATACAAGATAACGTAGTTAAATTTACAAATGAAAAGTATAGAGTAGTGTATATGTAAGATTATATAGTGATCTCATAGTCTCAATCCTATCTCAATTTCTCAATTATTGGAGAAACTTTGTCGAAAGGCGGTCGTTTGACTGGTTCGAGATTCCAACATATATCGATGAGCTTGCCGAGATGCAGATTGGTCACAAATGAGATGTCAGGCCGCTTCACCCTGATCACGATGTTCCGTCCGATCACCATAGGATCCTGACATGGCTCGTTCTGAAATGGAATCTCAGCAGTGGCACACTCCCACATCACAATCGCGAAACTGTACATGTCTGCCAGTCTGTGGTTAATGTTGTCCCAGCCTAGTTTGAGAACTTCCGGGGCGACCCAATGCGGGTAGTAGATGCGCTGGTTGTCCTGGAAGGAGAGCCTAGCATCTGCAAGACTGATCACAGCATTGAACTCGTCGTCTATCATGACATGGTGTGAGTTCAGTGCAAATCTAGGGATGAGTGGATCTAGGCTGTGCAAGTACTGCATTCCTCGTCCGACGCCTTTGATTATGCTCAGGCGTATTGCCGGGTCTATTTTATCTCCGTCAGGGTGCAGGACTTCGAACAGGGAGCCTCGCGTGCAGAAGGGAGCTAGCACGTATGGGTTGTTGATATCGTTGACTATCCCCACCACTGGTAGAATGTTCTGATGTCCGAACACACGCAGTCTCCCGGCCTCTTGCAGGAAGTAGCGAAACTTGTCCTTGTTCTCTTCTAGGATGTTCAGTTTCTTCGCAATCACGGTGTGGCCGCTCCATGACGCCTTCCAGGTGTCTCCCGAAGGAGTGCTGCCTAGTTTGAGAGATTTCGCGACGCTACCCAAATCCACTTCCATGTTCTTGTTCTTCAGCTGAATATCCACCTTGTTCCTCTGCTCTAGCTTGGGGTTGTACGGAATCGCACTCAGATCCTGCCCGGAGTCCTTAGCGAACTGTTTCAGACTCGCAGCCAGGTCAGCTCTCGCCCTGCTCAGCGGACTGTCTCCGGACTTGTTTGTTTTGTTCACGAGTGCGCCGTGCTTGACCAGCAGCTGGCAGATCCTCACGTGGTTCCAGAAGCAGGCGTAGTGCAGCGCAGAGTTTCCGTGCTCGTTGGAAGTATTCGGGTTCGCTCCGTTCTGCAGCAGGCGCAGAGCGATCTCGTAGTGGTTGCAAGAGGCGGCCTGGTGGAGGGCAGTGTCGCCGCCCATGTTCGGTACATCCGGGATGGCTCCTTTGGATAGGAACTTGTCCACCATGTTCAGGCGTCCATGGTAAGAGGCCCAGATTAAAGGTGTGAATCCGTGACCGTCCCCCTGGTTCAGGTCGAGGGTCCCTGGGCGCGAGAGCCACTCCAGGACGTAGCTATCGTCTCCAAGTTTGATAGCTGAGAAGATGTCATCAGGACGAGTTGACATTGGAAGTAGACTAGTCTATAGATTCTAGATACATTATTATGAATCCATTCGATTTATTCGTAGCATATCTCAATCGAAACAGTACAAGTTTTAGATTTAAAGGGAATCTGTGCTAACTAATATTACCATTTTAGTAGAAGTAATACTTCAGTTGCAACGAGTCGATATAAACTAGAATTCATCGCTCCTCTTCATCTCTATGGATCGATGACATTGAAACTCACTAAAATCGTTTTCTAAAATACATTCGGAGAAAAAAATTATTTCAAAATTTTAAGGTAACAATATAAGAGATTGGTTGTTTCATTTCTGTGCCTCATCACCTCCCTCATTTCCTGATTTCGAGGACTGATCAGATTTGCTCTGTTCGTTGCGAATTAATTCTTCAGAAGGAAACGGTTTATCGCTCATCGATTCTTGATAACCTTTGAGAAAACCTTGAAACGCGTTCCTATACATGCGGAGTGTCGTGAGGATGAACATTTTGAATTTAGGCTTGTCCTCTTTATAAGTGTCCTTGATTTCCGATGAGATATTTTTGTACCGCGAAAAACAATCATCTCGAAACTCGACCCATACTTCCCAGTCTTCTCTAAAAGTGCTCAAATAAGATCTGAATGCGGCCGGTATACACTAAGAGAAAGAGGGAGTATAATTCAATGAGAAAACATGTTGTATGGTGCAGTATCTGCTAAGTTCAATTCAATTCAATTCAAATATATTCAATCCTTTTCTAAGAGTAGACATGACACGTTTTGAAAACGATGCTAAAAGCTATAATATCATTACTCACTGTTATGGCTATGTAAACTTGGTAGTAAAGAGGGCTTTCATCCCGAGGCCCCTCTAGCTCTCTAGCACGTCTGTCGAGTTCTCGAGGAACTCGATAATACTCGTTTATGAACTCCTCCTTGAACTCATAGAGATACCAGTATGCTTTATGATAGCATCTCCTCGCGATGATAACTCTCCTGCGCAGTTTAGGCCATTTTCTCAGGACGCGAGTGAAATTGAATATCGATCGTCTCATGGGCGCATGTGTTATAATTACTATCCTCTAAGTTATGGAAATATTCGTGTTATAACATCATCAATATGGTATGTGATCTTCAAGTAGCTTATTTCCCAGTAAATCCTCCTATTTTCGAACCACGTGATCTCGTATATGCTGAATAGTTCCTATTAACTTTCTGCTCGCTATTATTTGTATAAACAACTCATCTACAGTAGTTCAGTAATTAACTAACTACCACCTTTGAAAAAGAATGGCTACAGCTAGTCCGGTTATAACAGCAAATACAGAATCTACAGATAATTTCAAAACTCGAATCCAATTAGTTCGTCAGGAGATTAAGGCAGAGTTCCAGAAAATAGTTGGGGCTATTAGGGAGAGGGAGAGTCAATTGATGGATCAGTTAGATGAGATTGAGAAAGAGATGGAACAAGAAATCAAGAATCAAAATGAAATCTTAGCAAAGTTGAAGAAGAATCGCGAACATTGTGTGGAGGACCTTGACGACGAAATTTTGAGGGAACTGAAGGGATCCATGCTGACAGAGATTGACAAGAAGATAAACGAACTTGAAATAGATCTAACAAGAAAAATCGATATAAAAAATGCTAAATTTTACATTGAGCAAGAAATCTACGAGGCTCTGAACGATTCTACTATAATTTATACCTTTGAAATGGATCTAGTTTCCTTAATACATTATCGTAAAAAAGTTGTTCCTGTATTTAGTGGAGGTAATGAAGGATACACACAAATTGGAATAGGAAAGGGGAATAAGATCACAGGTAAATCCCAGGACTGATAATATCTATGCATGTAATTATCAAAATGATTGTATTCAAGTCTTCAACACAGAAGGAACTTTTCTGTTTACATTTGGTGATCAAGCTGAAGAACAGATGCATAGTCCAATTCATTGCGCTATATCAGAGGATAGAATCTATGTTCTACAATTTAACTGTGTTATTGTATACAAGCTAGATGGGGAATATGTCGATAAGTTTGGAAAAGTTGGATCTGGAGATGGTGAGCTGAAATTGCCATCTGCCTTGGAAATCAATTCAGATAGGGAGATATTTGTTTGTGATCATATGCCTGATATGAGTCGTATCGTAGTTTTCGGTAAGGATTATAACTTCAAATCTAATCTTACTTATGAAGATCTCAAACGCCCTAGAGATATTAAAATAACTGCCAATCAAGATATTCTGGTACTCGCCGATTATCAGAATGAAGCCGCATTCTTTACATTTAACAGAGAAAAGGAATTTGTTAACAAAATTACTATGACTCCAAAAGAACTTGGCTATTTTTGCTTTTGCTTAGATTCACAGGATAACATCCTATTATGTGATAAAGATACAAATACTATTCATTTCTTGACCAGCGATGGCAAGCTATTTCATCAGATCGGAGGGAAGGATTCTGATACATTGGATGCTCCATGTGCACTAGCAATTGACAGCAAGAAAATAATCATTGTTATTGACAAGAACGAAAATTGTTTACATTTTTTTTAGATTATTAATAGGTGGTACGTACTTACTGATAGATTGATTTTGTTTCCTCCCCATACGTAGGTTTTCTATACGCAAATTTATTATATTCCACATACTAACTCAGTATAATTTATATAATATAGCGAAAAGAGGTATGTCCCATCTGGTAGTAAATGGCAATCACAAAACGATATTTATCGAAAGCGAGAAGAGCCCAATTGATCGATTAGCTGCCTCTAAAGAAAAACAGCCTCCAGTCACTATGGATGACAAAAACGTTAGTGGCTTCTCACAGGTTCACGAAATCCTCTCGAAACCCTGTCCTAATATTGTCCCGTATAATTTCGCTCCGTTGATTGATAATTGGCAAGAACTGTCCAGAGTCCGAGTATCAAGTTTCAAGCCTAGCTCAAGTATTGGAGGATCCAGCGACACTCGCGTATCATTACATAAGCCCCGTCTTATTGAGCTAGCGTCCTACCCTGGACACGAGAGAGACTCTCCAACTCCTCTACCATTCGACATTGGGAGTAATGAAATTATAAATGTCGTTATTAATTCACAAAATAGAATGAAAGGGAAGCCGAGTTTCAGCGAATATTGTCGATCGAATTTTAAAGATTCGAGAATGCAGAATATCTTGTCAGATTTATTCTGGTGGATATTCCTGGATTCGTTTGATCGCAACGAACTCACACAACAAAGTCTTTTCGTCAGAATTGCAATTACTTTTGGAGATTTTTTTTCTATGCTACCAAGAGAGAAAAACTTTAAAGATCGGTTTCTACAGATTCTTCCTGATCTTTTATCTCAGACCATTTTCACACTATTTATCCATGCTTACTCCACATCATGGAAACAGTTTGATGAGGCTTTCAAATCCCGTCTATGCAACCTGATCCACTTTTGGTTTTCCGGATTGCCTCCCTTTCCGAATTCTTGGAAGAACTGGCCTCTAAGCAAACTGGTCCCTGAATCCATCCTACAGCACAATTCAATCGATCTTAACATCTCTTCGACTGAAAATAAATTTTCCCTTGATTTAGACGCGACACGTAAAAAAGAAGAGAGCCCACTCTCCAAAATTAGGGATACTCCAAAGAAATTTGTTCTGAGAAAGAGTCCTGAGTCGCATCAGATTGGTCCTTCCTATAACATCCAACGCACCCTTTTCCGAACGAGCGGACACTGCCCACTCATGGACTATTACCTCGCCTCAAAGAGTCTGTCGCTCCCTCCTTCTCATTCCTTGCTACTCACTCACTCGAATATCTTGCTACCTACCAGCACCACCAGCGTCACTTACTATGATTTCATGCAGCGTTATAACAAACGGGCACAGGCGAGAAGGAATAAAATGTACGCTTTAATGCGTAGTACCAATGAAGCCATTTCCAGAAGACGAATGGAACAAGAAAAAGAGTTCAAGCAGCAGCAGCGATATTTCACTAATCATGTGTTGGAGATTCGGGAGGAACAGAAATACTTGAGACAGAGAGCCCTATCTCCCGCGCTTCAGAGAGAAGACCAATTCTTGCTGGACACACAAACTCACTATAATCCGGAACCTTAATCTATTAAGAAAAATTCTAACTTATTTACTTAGAACACAAACTAGCCTGCATCTATAGTTATCGTTTTATTTAATTATTTTATATTTTAAAACTCATTTCAAGGGACAGGGTTTATTAATAAGAAAGTTAACCACATACTGCTTCATACATGATGCTGAGGTACAAATAAACAAATCACTTCTGATTATTTAATGTCTCCATTTCTGGCTAGAGCATTGGATCGCATACTATTTCTTCATAAATATGTATTTCCTTGTCATCTGTCACCTCAGCGGGTAAAATGCTAACACCAGAGGAGACTCCTCCCCAGTTTACAGGAGAGAGATTCGAGTTGAACTCTACTGTACGATCTCCCAATACTTCATAGACGGTATTCACTGGCATGTTTGGAACTTGCCTCATCCCTTCACTTGTCTCCACGATCACAAATTTATTTTCCAGGATTGTTTCCACAAATTGTTCGTTAGGTCGTTGTTGTCCGTTCTTGCCATAGATCACGCATGATGACAAAGGGAATTCAGTCGTTCTCTCGTTGCCGACCTTAACTGTCCGTGAACATTTTCTAACTAACAGCACACCTATCACTACACTGAAAATAGTCACTAATATCATTATAATGACCCCAGCTGCTCCCACCCCTATGTAGATAAACAGCCCTGTTCCTCCCTGTGTAGAACTTGTGCTAGTCACTTGCACGGTTGGCGTAGTATGGGATGTTGTTATAGGTGAACTGATAGATGTGGTATTTGTTGCTTCTGCTATTGCAGTCGTTATGTTATTGATATTATTGGTGGTTGTAAGTATGGCTGGAGTCGCCAGCGTGTCTCTGCCGTTGTTTAGACTTCCATCACTCAATTGTTCTGATCGCCGAAGCACATTGACTCTTACACTGGATTTATATGTTATATCATTCGTGGAATCGGAGCATGTCAATTTGTTAGCACTCGCATCAATTGTACAATGATTTGGTGTTCTGACACCGAGTTGGTTGTAAATTTCGGTTTCGCATAACTTAAAAATTCCTGGCTCCTGACTTATGATATTTATCAGTACATACGCACTTGCTATACTTTGCACTGAGAAATACTCGAGTGTAGTTATTGCTATCTTGTAGGTTCCAACTGAGTTTGCAGAAACCTCTTTTACCCTGTATGCCATTCCCCTTCCTCCCAAACCAATCCCAACTGTAAACTTGGATGCATGGGAAACGACTTCATTTTCCCCGTATAGTACAACTTCATGGACATCTTCATTGCTGTTAAGGCTGAACCAGAGACTGAGAGTTGAGTTTATGTTTGCTCCTTGCCTGGGCCATTCACTGCAAGTATCTAATAGCGAGCAAGTCCACATAAATATTCCGTAAAAAAAGTTAATTAAAAGTAATTTATTACCTTTTTTCTTATCAGTAAGCAAACCAACACCTCCATAGCATTTCCCTTGCAAGCATTCTCCAGTATAACTGTCTGCTGCAAACTTATCAGGAGATGGAAATATATTCTCAATCACTTCGCTTAGTCCGATTCCTTCCATTGAATCTTTTTTCACGGCACAACCATACAGTTCGAACTGTGCACACACCTGCATTCCATCTCTTCTTGCAATAGCGATCTAAAATGCGTTAGTGGATTAAAACTTAAAACTTAAAGGCTTATATTCTGCTAGGTACAATTTGTTTAAACACACCTAGCTGAAATTTAACTTGAAATTAATCAATAAAGAACTCACTGTGATGTCTTCTGCAATTAGAGGCGCGAACCTTCTCTTCTCATATGTGCTAAATGTTCCTTCCTCTCCCTCCACAGATATAAATTCTATTTCTTTCATCGTATGTCCAATTTTGTAGAAAATCTTCACAGAAGTATTCTGATTGTTAGAGAAGTCTCCGCAATTCCTCTCATCAGGACCGATGAGTCCGACTAGTTTAATTATCTTTATTCCAGTTAACACCAGCCTCTCTCGTGGTGGAGTTTGTCTTTCAAACTGTGAAAAATTAACTGTCATTTGATGGTTATTTTCATTAGAAAATGTTGCAAAGGTATTCGCGTTTGGGTAAGGCAATGAAAGAGTCGAGTCTGGGAGAATTAGATGCAAGGAGTTCTGATCTGGATTGATGAGTTTGGAAGTCAATGTATTATCATTTACCGTTTGCAAGATAGGTTCATTGCAATCTCTGTTCAAATTTAGTCCGGCAACAACAAAAGTATAAGCAATACAAGCACAAATGATATGCATCAAGAGACTTAGCATTATTCTGATTTAGAATATTACTTCTCTCTTCCATTCCAACTTCATAATTAAATACTGTTATATTCTATCAAAATTTACGCATATTCAGGTCTAATTGATACCACAATTAGAGTGGGCAAACAATTATCTCTGAAAAAGAACTGTTAATGCAGAGTATGAATCTGATCATGCTTACAGATTGCTTCAGCTTTCTGAAAGTAATACCCTTGGTGATCTCATGTCTATTGTTAATACGAATTATCGTCAAAAGCTTGAGAATATTATTAATTTTTCGTGTGATAGTAGTATACAGTTATTATTGTGTTGTAAATAAATTTTAATTCCAGTTGAAAACCTCATAAATAATTAAAACAATAATATTGTACTACTTTGTGTAACAAAAATAGACGAAAAAGGGCTTTGTGGCTTTTTTGTGTTTTGTTAGCTGGTTCTTATCATATTTGCTCACTAATAAGAGAATTCTGCAGAAAATCAAATTAATTATAATGATATATATATTTCGAGAGATCAGATCAAAAAGGAAATTTGATCTGTTCATTCTATTATAATTTCTAGAAGAGTATTTATATACAAGCGCGCTTCGCTTGCTTGCGCTGCGCGGCTTACAGACACTGCGTGTCTGCAGATTTACCCAGTGGGCGCTTGAGGATATTAGAGAAACAATGCGTATTATATAATAATTATATAATTATTGTATAATTATTATATAATAATTATATAATTATTGTATAATAATTATATAATAATTATATAATAATTATATAATAATTATATAATTATTATATAATAATTATATAATTATTATATAATTATTATATAATTATTATATAATTATTATATAATTATTGTATAATTATTATATAATTATTATATAATTATTATATAATTATTGTATAATTATTATATAATTATTATATAATTATTATATAATTATTATATAATTATTATATAATTATTATATAATTATTATATAATTATTATATAATTATTATATAATTATTATATAATAATTGTATAATTATTATATAATAATTATATAATTATTATATAATTATTATATAATAATTGTATAATAATTATATAATTATTATATAATTATTATACAATTATTATACAATTATTATATAATTATTATATCAACATTTGATGAATTTTGAAAAATATGCTAGAGACTAGCTTCCAACGGGTGACATGGGGTTTTCAGGGGTGTAGATTTCGAATATCATATTTTCATGTCTATATGATAAATTATTTGTTTACTTTTGTTTACATTAGATATATAAAGTAAACAAATCTCAAAATTATGCTAGAAACTTACTCTCAACGATTGACATGGGGTTTTCAGGGGCGTAGATTTCGAATATAATATTTTCGAGTAAATCTGATGATTAATTTGTTTACTTTTGTTTACAATAGGTGCATAAAGTAAACAAATCTCAAAAATATGTTAGAAACTTGCTTTCAACGATTGAAATGGGGTTTTCAGGGGCGTAGATTTCGAATATCATATTTTCGAGTAAATCTGATAATTAATTTGTTTACTTTTGTTTACAATAGGTGCATAAAGTAAACAAATCTCAAAAATATGTTAGAAACTTGATTTCAACGATTGAAATGGGGTTTTCAGGGGTATAGATTTCGAATATCATATTTTCAGGTCTATATGATAAACTATTTGTTTACTTTTGTTTACATTAGATACATAAAGTAAACAAATCTCAAAAATATGTTGGAAACTTGCTTTCAACGATTGACATGGGGTTTTCAGGGGTGTAGATTTCGAATATCATATTTTCAGGTCTATATGATAAATTATTTGTTTACTTTTGTTTACATTAGATATATAAAGTAAACAAATCTCAAAAATATGTTGGAAACTTGCTTTCAACGATTGACATGGGGTTTAGTGGTGTAGAATTCGGATATTGTATTTTCTGATCGATATGATAAATTATTTGTTAACCTTTGTTTAAAATATTTATATAAATTAACAAAATAGGCTGGATTGAGTAATCCCAGGCGCCCGCAGGGCGACTCTGCGGATACGAAGTGTCCGCAAGTCGCGTAGCGCAAGCAAGCGAAGCGCGCTTGTTAAATATTAAAACTAGATGGATTTTCTGATTAATATTCTAGCGCCTTCAATTCTCCAATTAGTTTTGGATATTTTCGGCGCCAAGATTTTCGTAAAAAGGAATGATACATATTTCCTAATCGGCACAACGAAGTTGGAGCAATGTATGTTTTTGAAATATTCCTACTTATTCATCGCTAATCTGACACCATCTTATGTAACCACTTTTAATTCCATAATTTTATGGCCGTTCCTGTTGCAACCATTGACAGGATCTCAACCTGCGAGGCTTGAAATCGTGAGATTTCATAAATCTCACGATTCTGTCGTGAGACATTATATAAATAATTATTTGTAAGACACAATCGTATCAGATCAGGGCTCTCAACCTGAGAGAGTTCGAAAATTGTGAGATTTGATAGAAGCGCCGTGATATTTTGAGACAAATTTGGAGAGTCCGCCGTGAGATCGTAACATTTTCCCGAAATCGTGAGAGTTGAGAGTCCTGCATCGACCTACTATATCTGTTATTCTCATATTACATATAATGCAGATTGTGTCTTAGTTACAGTATAATATTTCTATTCAACAAAATTGTTCTAAAATCATAAGCAATGGCAACCAATATTCAAAATGTCGTACCTTACGACACAATTTCCCATTTCCATTGAATCACCGCTCGAATCGAGTTCACTTTCAATGCCGATTAATCAGCTGATCGAGAGGAGGGACACTCTGTCAACAAGTCACACAACTTCGAGATGACTTCCACAGCTCGGATCGCAGCCATCGAAGAGTTGGATCAAGCTCAGCTGAAACTGAGACAATTGAGTAGGAGTAACATCAACCTCCCCACTCACGAGCAAGCAGTACTCATGTACCAACAGGCCAAGCAGCAGCTGTGCATTCCCACCCCACTCCCCAACCTCTCCTTCTCTTGTCCCACCCTCTCTCTCCTTCAGTCCCAGATAGAGCAGTTCGGGGAGGTTGTCCAACTGGAAGCACCGCATTACTCTCTTAGGAAATATGTATTACGGCCACCACATATCGTCAAGATACTATCAAACTCCGAAGAGCTAATACACACCATTGGAAGAAAAGGGAACGAAAAAGGAGAATTCATTCGACCATGTGGTATTGCCATTTCTAATTCTGGCATTTTGTTTGTATTGTCTGATAATCCTTTTTATTCTTTACAATTGTTTTAGATGTTTATTGTAATTAATGCAAACATTTATTCATCTGTGTTCTGCGTTCTTAGGAATTCTCACTAGACGCAACAAAGTTGGAATAATTTGTGTTCTGAAGTATTCCCACTTGTCGCTGAGCCTAGTAAGAATTATATATTTTATTTATTTGCAATTTATTTGTGTTTCACTACGAGTATCGAGGATGCATACAGACAATAATTTTTATTCAGTTAGTATTGCATTCATATTACTGAAAAAGCACGAAATGTATGCTATTTCAATTTGTAGCTTTCACATTTGACGTTCCTTTGAGTCACTGAAGCTGCATTATTGGTCTGCCGGCCGGTATTTTTTAGCTGATATTTACTCTGCGCGGCCGCTATTGTAATTATTTGTGAATCAAAACCTATTCAGAGAATATAGCTGTATGCAAGCTTCAGTAGAGAAGGTCGTTCACCCCCGCGACATCCCCCCAGACCGTGCCGTCCTGGTCCCTCCCACCTCCCTTGAAGAGCTGCAGGTCATGATGCTAGCTAGACTGCAGCCGCTGAAGGAAGTGTTGGAGGTAGGGGTAGGAGATCAGAAGCAGTTCGCATCCATCATTCTCGGGGAAATGACTGCGAAATGGGGCGACTTCCAGATGCAGGTTAGTGATCCTTTCCTGTCCCCGCGTGAGAACCAGGAGGTGAGGCGGCTAGTGGCTGTGGAGATGGTGTGGGGTGCACAAGAGCTCTTCATGGACGCAATTAAACACGCAGCGAGGGCGCTGCATCAAAGAGAAAAGGTGCTTTATCATTCATGTCCATGTTATCTATTATTTTAGATTAAATGAGAATTTCCAATAATTGTAATCATCCGAGTGATTTGAAGATAAGAGGGAATTGCGATTGTAGAATAGCAAGGGTAACAACAAATTTCAGCACCCTCTTGGATGGGCGATTATTCGTTGGAGGCTACCACTCTAGTGTACACGGTATTTCTATCTAGACTGCGAATCAGGATAAGGAGCTGTTCAGTATCGCTGCGAATATGAGCAGACTTAGAGCTCAGCTAGCTTGGAACACCTCAGATGCGTTATCCATACATAGACTCAGGTTTGAGTGCATAGAGAGAGTGAAAGCTGCTAGGAAACAAAAGCCAGTCATTAAGACAGGTCTCTTATTTGGGAGTGAAAATAATCTGAAGGAGCTCGATGATATCACTGTAACCTCTGTGAAGACTGAGTCCGAGAGAAAAGAAAGGAGATTTTCCAAAATAGAGCATCTTGAACAGTCATTTAGTACGGTGTGTAACCTCATAATGAGCAGCCTGATTTTGATCCAAAATTAAGTCAGAATTTTATCGAAAACTTGTTTTGTAAGAATTTGATCAAAAAGTGTTCAGATGTTGAAAATGATCGAAAATGCTTTATACCAAATTCGACTAGAGGATGAATAAATAGAAATTTAATCGAAAGTTTTCCGACATCGGAAAACTTTTCGATCAAATTCCTCTTATTTTATTTTTCAATTTTGATCATTTTTCCTACTATTTTTCGATAAATTCTGCTTTCCCCTCATAACTGTGTAATTTCGACGCTAGCTACTTACACTATTAAATTTTACCAGGAGCTTTATATTTTCCTAAATATAAAGCTCCCGGTAAAATTTAATAGTGTAAGGTTGGATTCATCAAACATTGTGGATATTTGAGCGAATAATCTACTATTAAATCTTTTTATTAGAGTAAAATATCATTATCAGAATTCATAAAATTAGACATTCGTGGAAAGTGAGGAAACCTCGAATAGCTTTGTAGATTATTGCGTTTTCTTCTTAGGTTTGCTCTTCTCGCACTAGTGCTCTTGAAAAACTGCCTACCAGCACTTTCTCCAAACAGAGTACAGAGCACCGAACTAAGCAAAGGGTCCGATTCGGACATCTTCTCTCTGAAGTGGAAATTCCTAAATTTGAACCCAAATCACAGTACAATCTAGCTCCTCATCGGAAAAAGTTTGATAAAACTCACTCAATGCCTGTCACTGGTTTCGAAAAGTAAGATCCTGCGAGATTATTTAAGAGCAAGATTATTTTAGAATTATTTTAGAATTTTAAAAAAATCATAATACTCAAGGCAATTAGATTTGGTAATATGAATTTTCATTTGGGATGTACTTGACTGTTCGTACAAACTTAGGGAGGCAGATTTTGATGATGATGATGGAGCAGTCTCAGTCAGTGAATTCTCCCTGACAGATAAAATCGATTCTAAATTACTCCAGTTTGAGACTGAGCTACGCGCTCAACACCTGCAGGAGAAACTGAATAGGGAAAGGAAGGTAGTAGGGGAGGAGAGTGATGAGTCGCTAACTAGTGAAGAGGAGGAGCTACCTCCCTTGTTGTACGGAATTGTGGCTGGTGTGAAACAGCGCGAAATTTCTACCTCAGTTAGAAACGGCACTGTAGGTAAGGTAGGATAACAATGTCACCTATTCCTCAGCACAGATTACTATTGTACGGTTGATAAGGTATGATCAACTCCAATGCGACATCTGACACCTCCACTCCCTACACAGACAAGCTAGGCTCTCAGCACTCTTTTCCTCCCAAAAAGTATGAGAGAGGATCCTCCACATACACCCCCCCTCTCTCTCAGCTCTCCTACACCTCTCACGAGGACGGCCTCACTCAGAACCAGCTGTCCACCCGTGCACCTAATGAGCACCCAGTACTAGGACCTGATCCCATCAACAAAGATGGGCCACTCGAACAGCCGAATACGATTCTCATCGAGAGGCAGGGCAAACCGATCCTAGAAGTGACGGGTCTACGAATCTGTGACCGAAACCCACACTCTACCGTCTTGTTGCGACCTTTCGAACCTGTCTTTAACCCCCTGACAGAGGAGATAGCGCCCTCTCTAGCTGACGATATGGATAACAAGTTATACGAAGGAGAAGAGTTGAAACAGGTGAGATCATTGTAAGCATAGGCGTAAACTTAGGCAAAGTGGGGAGGGGGAACCCCCCCCCCCCCACTTTTCAGTGGTGAGATAGGTTTCGGAATATGAATGATAGTATTTGAGAGTGCACCTGCCTGCAGTATTATCCAATGTACGTGTAATATAGTTTCCCATCCCTCCAATTAAGATCTTATATTAATCCCTGAGATGGGTAAACTGACATTAATGGTCGCTCTCTATTTTTTCTTCGTCACTTCCATGAGTTCCAATATCTTAAAAAAGGAATAAGAAAGACTTAGAACTGAGACTAGCTTTAAATCTGATTCCTTTTGATTTGAGACTAATGTTAGACAAATCTTTAAAGATGCCTTCTTGCACATAACGATGTTAGTTTCAATGTCATTGTGCTATATCTCAGACCCCAACCTTACAAGACTCAACCAGGGGTGGATTGGGCTATGAAACACCTGGAAAATGCCCGGTGGGCCGCTACTCGGGAAATTTGCCAGGGCTACTCAAGTATCCCAATTCGCCCCTGGACTCAATTGCTGGTCATGAATAGACATATACTAGTCAAGTAAAAGTGTTTTTTTCAAATTAGGCCATAAATAGTAGTCGAAAGTGTTTAATTTATTGTATAAAGTAATTATGCTTTAGATTGAACGAGTCAATTAAAGTAAATATTGGGAAAAATAAATGTTTACATTTTATGATCATGCTGGTTTAGACTGAACCAGCATTTGACTGATCACTTGGGACATAATTCTGCTACTACAATGTATCTAGTATTTTCAGTTTTATATTTGCTTGTGCAATTCACCCATAATATATTCCATCAGTGCTTTAATATAGTAGCTATATTCAGACTGACTGAGTACTCGCATAACTGAGTTGAGAATTGAGTTGCTATGGATTCTGGATTTATCGTCCCTAACAAGAAGCATCCGATCGCTTCCTTTTTCCATCTCTTCTTTCGCCTATCAGCTCTGATCATTTACATCATTTGTAACCTGCTGAGCAGTAGTTTTGTGATTAAATTTCTCTTGGTGGTGATATTTCTCTCGCTCGATTTCTGGACGATCAAAAATGTGACAGGTCGTCTCTTAGTCGGTCTCCGTTGGTGGAATTATGTAGACGAGGAAGGAAACAGTCAGTGGATGTTTGAGTCTAAGAAGGATTGGCAGCCGATTCCTTTTGAGAGTCAGCTGTTCTGGGTGGGACTCATCATGTGCCCCCTCGTCTGGCTGATATTCCTCCTCTCAGCTCTAATCTCACTCAAGCTCCAATGGATGCTCCTGTGCATGGTGGGCATCTGTCTCAACGGAGCGAATGTGATAGGGTACTTCTACTGCAGGAAAGACGGAGGCCAGCAAATCAAGAGCATGGCTGGAAAGTTCATCGGTCAGCAGCTGATGACAAGATTTACAGGAGGAGAGACCACAGCGTGATAGTCTGAGTGCTTGCATTTATTGTTTGTTGTATCACATGTTATGACCAAATTGACTGATTCTCTATTGTTCAAGTTTAGCTGTACGAATGAAGGGTTTGAAAGGGATTTAGCAAGATAGCCCAGTTTTACATTCACGATTAATATCCAAATATTATTACGGTATTTGGTTGCTACGTCATTCATTGTACGGAGCTATGGGACAAATATGAACTTGTAATACTAGAATATATTGTAACCACACAGGTGTATGCAGAATTACAGCAAATGCTATCAGCACAACACTCCGATTTCGAATCCTACCCTGAGATCCTGCCCACACCCAGTCTATCTCAGCTAAAACTTCCTGACAACTACACCTCCAACTCAACTCTGCGCCTTCCGAAGAGGCATCGAATTCTCAACTCAACCCTTGTGAGAGGGAGCTCTCCTCCCTGGGGGGAAGAAGGTAACGGTGTGGTTAGTATTCGTACTAAGATCGTGTAGCGTGATAGTTTTGTCATTTATAGGCAGAGAGGCCTGGACTTACTCGCACAGCTATCAGGGTCAGCGGGCGGGCAGGAAGGGTGCGAGGGGTGTGGCGGAGAGGAGGGAGGTAGAGAGCAGCAAGGCCAGCCGGCAGAGGCTGTACAACTCGTGGAGGAGATGGTGGGAGTCCCACTTCACGGCGGAGGATTATCTGATGTGGAGCGCACAGAGAGATGGGGACTTCCTGGGCGCCATCTTCCACCTGTTCGATTCAGAGGATAGCGAAGATGAGGTAGAGGCCAGGGAGGCAGAGGCTGTCGTTGTGAAGGAGGGGAAGAAAGAGGGGAGCAAATTCACGCCTGGGTTCTGGAATGTGACGGAGGGAGCTGAGCTGGAGATTAGTCAGTCTAATGGTTGGCACTGTTCTTACTTCATGTGTAGCTTGAGGCTGACATCACATCATCCTCATAATGTATCTAGCGTCTCCATCACGAAGCAGTGAGAAGAACGACCATCTGGTTCAGGAGAAGCTGTACCAGATCTGGGAGGTGTTAGAGACGCCGGGACTCGCTCAGTCTGAGATGGCCATCAAGTATGGGACACAGACAGCTCCCACCAGAACCCACACTGCTCTGGACCTCTGGCTGCAGGTTGCAAGGGACATCTCCAAACGAGAGTGTATCCTCAAAGAGTTAGAATCGTTTGAGCGAAGTGCATCCGATCCTCTGCGGTTTTTCACAGGTCCTGCTACCGCACAGCTTGATGAAAGCAGGTGCCGCGAAAGAATGAATAAACGATTAAAGAATGTCTCCAATCGAATCCTACCTGTGCTGTTGAGACTGAGGAAGGAATTTGGTGACATTGTCACTTACCGCGGTTTCAACTACAACCAGAAGATGTCACGAGACATCGTGCAGATGTTGTACTGGCTAGAACAGGAGAGGAGCGAAATGAGAGGCTACAAGCTACAACATCTCTGGAGGGGACATGAGATGCCGCCTAGTTTGCCTCCCATGCTCTCCTCAAAACTATTGTGATCTCATTTCTTAGTTGGACCACAACCCGATTCACTTAATTAATTATATTCTAACTCAGTATGGTTATTGCTCTACTATACGTTCTATCTGTTTATATTGCAATCTGGAATATGATGTTAGGTATGAACCTATTTTAATACATCAGTAATTACTCCGGGTACACTGACACACGAGCTAGTAGAGTCTATCAATAAGTAGTTTAAAAGCAAGTGGCATTTTTCACTCCCAGTGGATGAAAAAGATTAATTAAATCCCATGTGAAGTCATGCTATTATAATAGTATAGGGAAACATAGGAATCTATATATTAAATTAATTTCGGTTCAGAGAAATGAGTACGTACTAAGCGAAGTACGTCTGATTAATAATCCCCGAGTTCTATTGTATATTGAAATATCCTTAGTACATTAAGGTCGTAGACTTATTCGTTTTAATAATAACCCATATTGATAGAATTTCAAATTGATTAAAATACTCCACCTTCGGATTGTAGGTTAACTTACCTGGCCCAGGAGATAAAGTGATCAAGAAGGCTTTACTCTCAAGAAGAGGCTTGAGCATTGCACTCCGCTTATGGCTGATGCTTGCGATTTCCCCAAAATGGGGAAACTCGGGGGCGAAATTTTTGACAGTGGGGATCTGCGTTCGCGCTAATCCCCTTATTCCATTGTAAATAAAAGAGAAAATCGAAATTACAAACTTTTTATTCTCAATTATTTTGAGATAATTATTACCTACTTTGATATACAGTCCATTCCTCTTTTAACCCTCGCCTGGCTAGGTCTCAAAAGTATAAATAGAGAAAACCCCACTTTCATTTTCAGTTTCAGTTCACTTTCAACATTCCTAGCCAACCGCGGGTTAATCGGGTCACTCATGGCAGGGCCTTATTAACCCGCGGCTGGCTAGGAATGTTGAAAGTGAAAATGAAAGTACATTGAAAGTGAAAATGAAAGTGGGGTTTTCTCTATTTATACTTTTGAGACCTAGCCAGGCGAGGGTTAATAAGCGGAGTCAACTGTAAACGTAATGTCTATTTATAATATACTCCCAGTGTACGTATGTATTGATATTTTTTACACTATGATATTATACTCGCAAAATAATAGTTGCTTTACCTGTTTTACCTGTCTTGTGCACACCTCGATACTTACCACTAAGCAAATCCTACAGAGTAACATACCTACATTTTAGTATGGATTAGAATCAAGATCATTGGGTCGTCTATACATAGAGATTGAGAATTCCCCCTTCAGCTCCAGTACGAATAGATTTATGCAACCTCGGTCCATGCCGCTAAGAAAGGAAGTATGCACAAATGGAGAAAATCAATACATTAGGGATTCACATGGTGGATCATGTCTTTACAGTGTTCTTCTCCAGAAATATTAGGAGTGTCGGCCGATACGCTAAATATCTCAGGGAGATCCCTGCTTTATCCTACAATCGTTATTTTAAAATTGATTGACTAGACATTGAATACTTTAAACTCTAATCTCTGCTAAAATAATATAAAGTGCATTTGTTTAATTAATACCCCATCCCTGTTTCAAAATTTAATTAAGAGACCTTTGTGGTGACGTGATACTCCTACTTGAATATGTTATCCCAACCCCATAGCCATCTCCTGATTATCATAAGATGATACTATTCTAATCTCTAAATGTATCAATTTCATTATAAAACTTTCTATTCTTAGAAAATAAGATGGACATAACAACCTGCATTCCTGTGCTACATGAGATAATTGTTACACTATACTACTAACTTGATATCTTCAATCCCATAAATATGAACATTTGTAATGTCAGTTGAAAAAACTCTCTAATTCCTATCTCTCTAGCAAGCATGGAGTACCTCCGTAAGATAGAGGAAGAATTCGATGTGGACGAAGCATTTGTGTGGTTGAAAGAGAACTTTACATTCTCGATTTATTGCTCAGCATTCTACCTCCTCTCCATCTATATGCTACAAGTCTACATGCGTTCACACAATCGCCTTGTTCTCAGGACGCCGCTCGCTATCTGGAGTTTCTCTTTGGGTGCATACAGCACAATCGGGGCCTACCACACACTGTACTATTTCATTCCGAAGATCTGGAACGATGGACTGATATCAGGATGCTGTGACGAAACGTTCATCAGGGGACAAACGGGCCTCTGGTTATTCCTCTTCATAATCTCAAAATTTCCTGAACTTTTTGACACCTATTTCATTACTCTCCGCAAAGGTCCCCTCATCTTCCTGCACTGGTACCACCACATCACCGTATTCATCTACTGCTGGTACTTTTACTCACAGCGGGCAGTAATTGGGATCATATTTTCCTGTGTGAACTATTTCGTGCACGCTTGCATGTACACCTATTACGGCCTGAAAGCTAAGCAGGTGACCATTCCTAGGTTTGTAAACATGTGCATTACCTCGCTACAGATCGTACAAATGGTATTCGGAATGTACATTGGGCTGGTTATGTACTGGAACCAGGAAATTTTGAGCTCATGCGGGAATACTCCTCAGTTGACAGCATTCACTCTACTAATGTACTCCAGCTATTTCGTGCTTTTCATGCATTTCTTCTACGGCACTTACATTTCTGTGAAAAAGAAGCCAGCTGCCCCAAAGGAACTTGAGTCCCCCTCCAAGGAGAAGGTCCATGCTAACGGGACTAATGGGATGGGGAAAATAAGAGTTCGAAGCTATCATAGTCGACTTCTTAGATACTTCAATATACTATTTCTAGGTTTCAACTAGAATTAATAACAAGTAGGTCTAGTAGTCATGTGTATCTTCACGATATAGCAAATTTGCGTTGTTCGAAATTATATTTATCTTATTCAACAAATTTTGTTGATTATTTTATATTTATATCTATATAATTAATTAAAATAAATTGTTGTAGTCCAGACGTCTGGAAAACTGGCAAGGTTTGGACAAGTTGTCTGGGTGTCGAGGGGTATTTTTATGCGCTGAGTGACAATTTTTAGGTTTTGAAGCATTTTCACCAGAAAATGGCACTTTATATCAAATTGAACTTTGAATGACTGTATAACTCTTATTAATTATTAATAAAATGATGTAGGCTATCCCAATATTGCATATCCGTTTTGTTTGTAATTATCTGAAATAGGCGGCTATTGTGATTGAATTAGCATAAGGCGACTTATGCAGATACGAAGTGAGCAAGCGAAACGCGCCTGTTACAAGTATAATTAAAATTACCTGGGGTCATTTCTATTTATAGCAAAGACCCCACACTGCCCCGCCCAAAATGACTTAACCGGAAATGAGTTAGCAAAAATCTAGCGCCATTTAAGGGATAATTATTAAACCTTGCGTGAGGCTATTGACACCGACCAGTCGGTGTCAATAGCACTTCGTTAAACCTTTTAGCCGCCACTCCTAAATACATACTTGCATATTACATATGTTAGGTATTCTATGGACATTCTAATTCCAAGTTATTGCAGACCATATTCTATTTAAATGATTAATTCAGTTTAATTATTCGCTGGGCATTCGTTTCTAGCCATTTAGTTCGCCAAGTTTCTCTACCATGAGATGACAGACCTTTTAGTATTCCTATTATCCTTGGCAGTGACAGCGGCTCTGTTATTCGTCGCGGTCTACTTCGTTATCATGCTATCAGACCTCGAGTGTGATTATCTCAACAGCAAAACCTGCTGCCAGAAACTGAACAGATTCGTACTCCCTGAAATTATTTCTCACTGTTCCATTTCTCTCGCTTTAATTTTTTCCTGGCATTACGTCCTATTTATATGTTTTGCAGCTCCGTTTTCAGTCTATCTCATTCACAGATACGTCAGACTGCCTCCTGACTCCATGGGTATGTACGACCCAACAGAGATACGGAATAGAGGCAAGCTTCAGCATGCGACGAAAGAAACGTTCATCAAACTGGGATACCACCTCGTCATGTTCTTCATCTACTTGTATTTCTTATTATATACTCTCATTACTGGATCATGAAGCAATAAACTTTATTTATTCTTATTACTATTTATATCAGAAAGTTAGCTTGGTTAATTTCTGTACATTATACATATACGTCGTACATCCTCAAATATCCTAGCATCAGGAGTGAGGAGTTCGATACAGATGATTGTGTTATACCAGAACTCCTGTCGATTGAAGACTTGATTCTTGGGTAGTATCTTAGTAAAGAGAGATTCTACTTTTTGGTAATACTTTAATCAAAGCTCTTCCATTAATTTTATTTTGTTTCAAGTATCCGCAATTTTAACTGTACGAACAGCCAAGGCTATCTGATAATCAATTAGTACTTAGTATGTACTAGATTGGAGTCCACAGCTTCTGAGTTCAATCCTATATTGCGTCAATTTTCAACTGTCAAAAGTTTTATGGAGCCTGATCAAACCGGATGTACGTAATTAATAATATTTACTAGTTACATTTCCATGGATTGGTTGGGAAGATCTGTCATTACATGAATAGAAGTTAGAAGTTACCACTAGAATCTAGATTGTATCTAGAGTATAGCATTGACATAGAACAGCTGAGAATGGCAACCAAAACCGACATCCTGCAGGACTACCTATTAGCACTGAGCAGAGTCCTGTACGAGGATGAAGAAGCTACTCCTGAGATGGAGGAGACTGCCCACGAACTAGGAGCTGACAGTGGTATGAGACATCTCCATTGCGTGATCAGTTAACTTCTTACCACCATCACATGATTATTAACTAAGCCCACCTGTAGACTCTGAGCTGTTCAGAAAGAGGTTCACTGGCGTGTTACAAGCTCTGGTCAGTGCAGATATGGACTTCAACCAACTCAATGCATACCTCACATCTCAAAGGAACAAAAGACAGGTTCGAAGTTACATTCATAATTCATTGTTTGGTTATTCCTTTGTTTCATAGAAATACTAGGTTTTGACTGTATATGTTGATTAATTATATTATTTCGCGGATACGAAGGTCTTCATTTGAATTGTTTGATGAATTTAGAAGATTGAAATTAGTTGGAAGAGAATTTCCTTGACTATTAGGCGGGGATTATTACTATTCTGTCATTGTAGCCATGTTTTTTAAGGGAGATCTTGGTGTAAAAATTACACCACGAATTTTGGGATTTACACCTCGATTCATATTTGGCGGTTAACACCAAGGTCTCAACCTTTTACTCACAAGCGCTCATGCATTGACTCCCTTAACACATTGAAATTGATTTATCAGATTAGTCAACTTCTGAAATACATTTAATTAGCACCTTTATTTACAAATAGAAATATAATTAATAGCAAATATGCAAATAAATAGAAGTGTTGCCTAGTACGTTGAAAACTATTTTTTTCTCACAGCTTCTGAAGTGGCCCTCGACAGAAGGGGCCTACTCTCCACTATCCTTTTAGTCATCGGTCGATGCCATTTCTTCCGTGTCAACATCGCAGATCCTTCGATCTTTGCCTCCGATTTGAGTGTGGAAACGTCATTAGAGAATAGGCGCCCTTTCAACTTGGACAGCTGGTTAGCTTGCTGTATGAATGTCCTGTGCATCTGAATAACGTCGTCTTGAGCGTTCATAGCTGGGATGGCGCCTCGACCGTGGAACTGGGAGTAGCGAGGCTGCAGAGTGGGCTGTACTGCCAAGTACACAGGTCTGTCTTCATCCTTGCTAGAGCTGGTGTGAGCCGTTGGGGATGTGAGGAGCTCGTTCACCCGTTTTCTCTCCACCTCACGGTTACGCCTCCGAATACTCGTGATGGTGACCTTCCCACTTTTGAGGCCGGGCAGGTCCTTAGGACGAGTTGCCCCCTGCTCCGTTCTCTCCTCTAAGTTCTGAAGTGATTGCGAGGTGCTTACACTCTGAATGCAGATTTCCGGAGGTTTGCTACTAGGTAAGTTATCGTGATGAGGTGTGATATTTCGTGATTCTGGAAGTGATGCAATTGATGGTGTTTTCTTAGAGGATATTTTAATAGTCTCGAGTTCTGTACTTTTCGGTCTGTCCTTAACATCAGCACGACTTGTCTGCATTAACTGCTCAATGTCTTCACTTTTAGTGTTAAGAGCTGATCGTTTAGAACTCCTCGCTCTCCTCACGACTGGACCCGTGAATTCTATGTCTAGTGGCTGTCCCCCCATCTCCACTGGCTGAGACCACTCCTCGTTCTGGATTTGGGAGCTGACCTCTTGGCTATCATCATTGTCTGACATGAACGCTGAGCTAGCGACTACTTTCTTCCTGCGCTGCGACTTCTGATGCTTCTTATTATGCGTCCGGTAGATGTTCACCCAGATACTCTCGTTTATGTTCGTTTCTTCTTCCCTGTAGCTAGATTCGTACTCACTGACACTCTCACTGCATTTCGGAGATTCATATGCATTGAGTGGAGGCTGTGAAGAAGCTTGCTTAAAATGTTCGATCGCCTCTAGAAATTTGATTTCAATTCTGGGTAGCTTGGCGGGGTCTTTATGCACTTCAAACTGCAAACTAAGCTCTAGCATGCTCTCAACGGGAGTGGCGGCGAGTGCACCCGAGGAGGAGAGACCTGTCACATATTCGCGGAATTTCTTAAAGTCTAATAGCTTCACGAGTTCGTTCAGAGGTAGACAACATTTTAGAGCAGACAACTTGCGACTATAAAAGGGTCTGTCTTCGAAATTAACAATTTTGATCGGTTTTTTGCTCATTCTTTTACAGAACACGTCTCCGACCTGATCGCGAAATATCTCAACTCCCTTGCCGATATAGCTAGTTCGCACCAACGACTTCTTGGGCGAGACTGAAGCAGCTAGCGCGCCCAGACAGATGCAGGTAGAATCGAATATGTTCTTACTTCCGTCAACCACAATAGAAGGTTGGGAAATCAGGAAATCTCCGATGTTTATATCTTTAATGCGGCATAAGATATGCAGCCAGTTGCAACTCTCTCCAGTTGGAGTGAGGCAGGAGTGAGGCTTGGGCAGCAGACGTGATCTATCCGTTCTTTCCATATCCCCCGAATTCTTTTCTCTCCTTTCTCTCCCACTTCTCTCCTGGACCTGGACCTGGACCATGGTCCTGCTGTCCTCTGTCTCCCCACTGAGCTTGTACGACGAGCCTCCAGCTGAGGAGAGTGAGTGCTTGCTCAGTCGTTTCTTGTTGATCACAGGTGTGAAGGGAAGCTCGAGTGAGCTACACGCACGCAACTTTGCGGGTAAGTTCTCCGGTTCAAAATACTGTGAGAATCTATTCTCGGGGTCTATATCCGGGAGAGACTGTACCCTAGATGTCTGTTGTTCTCTATCATCAGTTCTTCCCTCCTGAAGACTGTTACTTTCCGCGAATACTTCCGCCATGCTCGCCTCTGTGTAAGTGGGTGGGAGTCCGGGAGGGGGCGGGAACTCGATGAGAGGGGAGTGCAGTGCGGTTGGCTCAGGAGAGGGTGTGGGGGTGGGGGTTGGGAGGTCTTCGCTGTCTGATGTTTTGTTTTCAGATTCGAGTGCAAGTGAGATGAACACCTCTTCATCTCGAGAGTTTAACTTCTCGAGGTGTGAGAATATGGCATCACACCCTTTCTCTATTTCCCCGAACAGACCAGATAGATCCCTTTCTCCAACCTGAGCCGATCTCCTCATCCGTAGCGTCTCTCTCCTCCCTAGAAATCCCCTCGCGATCCTCTGCGCGGTGACAATCCTCTCCAGCTCCCGCTCCCGCATCAGGTCCAGCTGCGAGGGGTGGTAGTACCTGAGGAACACCCTGCTCTCCCCTGTCACCCACCCCTCCAGCCCCAGTCCGCCCAGCACCCGGGCGCAGTTCTCCGCGCTGGCCTGCGGGTTGGAGGTGTGAGGGAACACCAGAGTGCCGTACAGGCGGAGGAAGGTGGCGAATGGAGGCCGGTACGAGTAGCCGGTCTGTCGGATGCGCACCGTCTCCAGCACCCCGGTGCTCCTCAGCTGGCGCTCGATGAAGTCCTCCTCCACCTGTCCCGGGAAGTGCCTCTGGTTGGGCTTGATGCAGCGGACGAAGTGCGGGTCGCAGGAGAGCATTTTTTCCATCAGGTCGCAGAGAGAGTTCCTGAACATTAGCCCCACCGTGGGAGGGGCGCCCCCGCCGCTAGGGGACTTTATGGTCTCTCTCTTCTTCTGTGAGGGATGCCGGCTGCTGTGAGCGCGGCTCGTGGACCGGCCCCAGGTCTTCTTCAGGCTGTGCGCGCGTTTCGGACAGTTCAGGTATTTGCTTTTGATCTGTAGGTTCCCTATCCGAGTCACTGAGCTCTTGTTGAAAAGTTCCCGAATGAGATAGTGCTCACAGCTCTCCAGCAACTGGACTATATTATCACTGAGAGTATCGCGGTTTTTCTCAAGGATTTCCTGACACGAGTACTCCACTTTCCCCGCGAAATGGTTAATAGTAAAAGTGAGAGGTTTCGTGCGTGGGAAATTTATTATTTCTTCATTATTCTTGTAACAGTTCGACCTTATTTTGTCTAAAAAAGTTCGGTCAGTAGCTTTAGGAAAGACGCTCTCTTCATCGAGCAGCGACAACACTCCGCCTGGACGTTTTAAAAGGAGGTCGCATGTTTGTTTATTATTTACGAATTCAATATTTTCCAATGGAACCCCTTCTAGCCTATACTCCTCCACCTCCCACGCGAATATGTGCTGATTGAAGTAGAACTGGAGCTGTTCATTGGCAGTGTCTATGCACAGTTGCTCGAAATAGTTAACTTTGAAATTCTCGAACCCGAATATGTCCAGCACACTTATGATCTTACCCGACCAGTGCGATTTCCCGAGAGACGCGTTTATCTGAGCTATGATCCAGGAGAAGAGGCGGCTGTAGATTGCTTTAGCTGTGGCGTCCCTCAGGGCGGATGCTTTTTCGAGATTGCACCGCTTGAAGATGACTTCTCCTCCCTGTATCGTGCTCACGATGCTGGTCAGCACGTAGTCTAGTTTCTTCGACTGGACACCCAGGATTCCTGCGACCTTTAGCAACATGCCTGGATTGGCCACGCTGGCGTACTCATCATCATCCGCTGAGAACTCGATATCCCCGATGTATAGGATGGTGATGAGCACAGAGAGCATCTGGAACAGCAGCTCCTTGGAGAACCCTAGCGTCTGGAAACAAGCTACCATCTCCTGGAACTTGTCTCTCCACACTCGCTGGTTGCTGACGTCGTTGAGGATGACGGAGTCCACCTGGTTGGAGGCTAGGTACCGGTGTGTGCTGGAGATTTCCAGCTTAAGTTTGTTGAGGTACTCCGGAGTCAGCCCTGCGTAGATGTAGTAGAAGATGTGGAAGTTCTGCTCCCCTTCTGCGTGAGATATGACGCGGCTCTTCTCGAGGAGGTATTCCGTTATCTTCGCGCCCACGAGCTCCCCACTAGGAGTGAACTGTAACTCAACATACTTTCCGAAACGGCTGGAGTTACCATTCATCACCGTTTTCGCGTTTCCAAACGCCTCAATAAGTGGGTTCATCTGGTGGCACTGGTTGGGCAGGTCTGGGACCAGAGTGTCGCAGGATTGGCTCAAGAACCGCATCAACAGCTTCGCTGTCTCCGTTTTCCCAGATCCGCTCTCGCCGCTAATAACACAACACTGATTATGTCCCTTGGTTCTCAGATTATTGAAAGAAGCCTGGGATATGGAGAAGATGTGAGGAGGAAGTGAGAAAGTGTCGTGTTGTGTGGCGTATTTGTTAATGAACTCTTCAGAGTATATTCCAATCTCCTGGAAGGGGTTGAGTGCAATGAGGATATCTCCGATGCGAGTGTATACCTTGTTGGAGAGGTATCGAGAGGTGAGAGTGTCGGTTATGGAGCGGCTCGTAATGTCCGGTAGGATCGCTAGATTGTCATCTTCTGATCTCTCTTCATATCCATCCTCATACATACTAAATCGCCCTTACAGAATCACTATTATTTAGTATTTCTATAGAAGTTGTGCTTTTATAATTATCAATTAAAATGCGTATCTTTTTACAAGTAATTGTCCGATTTTTCCATTTTTATTAATTCCATTCTATCTATTGACTAGGTACACAAGAATAATATTATAATTAAAATCTAATTTAATCTCTATTACGCTAGAATGCGATGACAGCAGGAGAAGCTCAATCGATTGAATCCTTTTGGAAGACAAACAAAAGTCGGGTGAGTTCTAACAACAAATGTAACTTATACTTCTAATCCGTCTGGAAAATAGTAAACGCATCTACTAGTCGCATCGCTTCATCGTACATCTTCAAATCGAAGTCTTCCTCGCACGCCAGGTACCCCGTGGCCTGGATGGACTGGTCCGGGAGAACAGTTCCCTTCAGCTCTATCACTGAGTGCTCTGCAGGTGGTAGGGCTGAGTCGCTGGAGAGCTTTGCTATCACGCTTACGTTGTCGTGCGTGGTCAGCTTGATGGAGCTGCCTCCCACCTGTGTCACGCACCCAACCACTGTCACTTGCTTACCTAGGGCGTTAGGGAGGGATTTTCCACTTGTTCGCACTTCGAAGGTAGCGTACATCTAAACTAATGAACTTAAGAAGTAGTCAGGACTGATATCCTGATACTGACCTCCACACATCTAGATAGAGTGTGGACCATGACGCAATACAAGCAGTGGGTAGTTGCACTATAATGGATGTGGTACTGATAAAGCTAACACTATGTTATAACATCATTGCACTTGTTAGTTATTACCATAGCAAATTGATATCTCCAGGCAGGTTTTAATTTAAACAGTAGATTATTTCTTTTCTTTATACAGTTTACGGCCATTCTTGACATTGGAATTTATTTTCTGCTTCTTGGACTCGTTGGGTAGATACTCATCGGACTCGTCCTCATTGTCCTGATCTTGATCTATCGCGGCCTGTCTTCCAGACGCTTGTATCCGTCGGCTGGCTATGCGGCTACTGTTCCTGCCCATCCCCATGCACTTCTCAAGGTGCGGCGCTAGTCGCGTGGCTGCGAGTGTGCGCTTGCACTGCGGACATACGCAATCCACGGCTTTTTTCGCGCTCGCATCCTGTCCGAATAGATCTACCAGCGGAGCACCGCTACCTGAATGCGCGGCTTGTTTGGGAGGAGGAGCGACCGGCTGGTAGAGCGCGTTGTAGTAGCCCAGTTTGATGGCTCTATGCAATTCAAAGTAGACTGACTTGGTTTCGTCATCAATCAGATCCTGGAATAAGAGCTCTAGAGAGGAGGAGAGTGTGTCTGGACTAATGGAAAGGTTCTTTTTAGCCATTCTAAGATAGAGTCATTACATTCTACTACCAGCTTAATTATCCAACAGCGGCTATTTGTACAGTGTGAAGTGTCTGTGATGTAGACTACAAATATTTGTCCATTTTACATCAAAAACAAATTGCATTAGGTACGTATTTTAAGGTTATTTAACAAAATCCTAAAATTTGGAAAATACTATTATAGGGAAATTTGAAATGCCTTTCAAAGACTCGCAATTCCCGTGTGACATAGAATGATTGGAGTCTGCTAGCAGATAATATATACGTTATAATTATGATTACATTATATGGTTAGATACATGATGTTGTAGCCTCTAACAACCAATGGGGAACTAAATTAAAATCGATCAGCTGGAGAGTTGATGTCAAAAGCCGCTCAAAATCAGTGGACCAGCTGACAGACCCAATAGGAATTGTGCAGCTAAAGTTAGGAAATTCAGATCTGACAGCTGTAAGTCATACTCTACGTATCGTGTATATATGTATGCTAACTGGACGTATTCTGACTACAACATTCATATTTTCGATCGTTTTAATATAATTATTTACAAGCGCGCTTCGCTTGCTTGCGCTGCGCGGCTGGCGGACACTTTGTATCCGCCGGAGGCGCCCTTTGGGCGCCTGTGGTCACCATTGATTAATTATATGGGAGATAACATCTCTAAATACGCATGTCCTACTGTTATAATCTATATCGCACGAAAAATCACCAAATTTATCAATTTTTACAATTTTGATGAGTAATGATAACATCATAACAGAGTGATGAGTCATCATTTTTTGATGATAGTTGCATCATATGTGAGAATAGGTAGTATACAGATTCTATTAAAATTTCAGCCTTCTATCTCCTATAATGGTTGAGTTATGCTAGAATAACTGTATTGCTTAACTTTTAAAAATGTGACAATGACGTCATAATTCCATGATGAGTCGACATTTTGCTCTGAGCTCAGAACTTACTGGAGCCATAGCCAAAAGACTCCCACATGCCAAAAATTAGCTTTCTGGGACTGACAGTTTCTTCAATCAATTCGTTACAGATATATATATATACATACACAAACAAACAAACAATAATCGAGTTTTAATAGCAAGGATTAGCTCGATATTTATTTTAATAGTATTCGATATTCACACAAATCTCTAAAAAATATAGCTACAAATCCACATGTATTAATCTGTTTCCCGCTCTTAGAAGAATTGAATGCAGTGGTTGGGATTTGCTGATCCAACAATGATGCATCCGTCGGAATCTATAGCGATTCCTTTTGGTTTTATGAACTCACCGATGCCCTCTCCTTCCCTACCGAATTTGTGGAGAAGATTTCCTTCTTTCGTGAATATCAACACACAGTTAGCAGAACGATCAGTGAACAAGAAGTTTGAATCTTGATCGATTACGAAATGATAAGATTTGACTATTTGGGATGTAGTGTCTCCATATGATATAAGCTCTCTCAACACCTGATGATTCGCACTGTAGACGTGAATACAGGGATTACTTCGATCCAAAACGAATACTTCTCCGTTTGCTAGTTTGATGTCTTTAGGAATTGAAAGTCCAGTGATAAATGAATGGAATTTCAGAGTTAGTAAATTCAACACTTGAACACGGTCGTTACCTCCTTCACAAACATAGATCAGATTTCTACGTGAATCAATACACATTCCAAGAGGACTGTTCAACTGTATTTCTTTGTCTCCTTTACTCCCAACAGTTCCCAGGTACGCACCTGCAGTAGTATAGATACAGAGTGTGGTTTGCATACTGCGTAGAATACACTTTGTAATCGTGGATCGCAATTCCTACTGGATACATCATATTCTCGCTGAAGCTGAAAATAAATTTACATGACTTGGTAAATACTTGAATGCGATTGCTAAGCTCATCACTAATATAAATATTTTCCGTATTCGAATCAATAATGATAGTATTGGCAGATCTGAAATCTCCATCCAGTTTGGATATCTCCGTGTGTCTACAAGCTACACGCAGAGCAATTCCTTTGCTCTGGTATTTAGATGGCACAGGTGTGGCTATAGTTTCATCTTTATCATACTGTAAGATCTTGCCCACATCCCTCAGCTTACTTTCCAACTCTCCATCCCACTCCAGTCCAATCCTCTCTATCTTCCCATCGCCTAACTGTAACTCTCTCAATTTAGCATCCAGTGGAGCTAGCATAGCTTGCAACGTCTTCTGATTCTCATTCCCTCTCATTGTGGATTGGATCTGCTCTTTGGTAGCTAGAAGTTCTTTCCTCTGCTTTTCAAGTCCCGCATCTCTGTCTCTGTAATTCAGTTCTATCTCTTGCAACTGGTGGAGAAGAGCAGATTCTCTCTCTTGGAGTAGCTTGTGAGCTCTCGAGAACTTCTCTCTCACCTCGCCACGGACACCTTCAAGCTGAGAGAGGAAACCTCGACTCTCTTCTCTGCTGGCCATATTAACGCTGTTATGCTAAATTTACATTTATGTTGAAGATATCATGGAAATATTTAATACGTTTAATATTATAAGGTTTAATATTATAAATTACAATTATATTATACGTAATTGTATTCGATATTTAATGTCTGTCCTAAGAGCTTAGAATAGTTCATGTATCAACCTATAATATCAATTTCCCTCTAGAAAGATGAAAGTATAGAATTTGAAGTGGACGAGAGTCTCGGATCAGAATTGATTGAAAAGCTTACCAAGATAGAAAAAAAGATCAAAGTTTACGCAGAGGGGAAGTAAACGGGTCGGTAAGGGAATATATGATTATAGGGAACATTGCTAGAATATTTGTTAATCAGAAATGAAGAATATATATGTAAAATTGTTTACAAAATTATAAACTAACTTATTTTGAAAATTCTGTGATTTGACTAGGTATAAATATAAATAAATACGGTGTCTATAAACGTGGAGAATAAGATATGAAGAATTATCTTGCTTGATTGAAGAACTGTAAATTAATTGTAAAGTGATTGGGTTACCATTTCTTAAGCTTTTTGCGGTCGTTCTCATCCGTGATAATCTTTATCACTTTCCCGAGGTTACGCGATTTCGAAATGGACTTGAAAGGATCATTTGACGCCTCAGGGCACTCCATGGGCCTGACAGAACAGTTGGAGTGGACAGTGATGCCACACTGATACTGCCCGGACTCCAGGACAATCCCTTGTCCTTCTGGCAGGTAGAAAGCAAGCACCACATGGTCCCATATCCCCTCTTTCCCAGTCTTCTTGAGGTAGTTGATCTGCACGGTGGCGTTTGAGCCGGAAGCTTCGTGGTCTGTGAAGAGGAGACGGTTTGGGGTGAAGGGCGAGTTGGAGGGAAGGTCGGGTAGGAAGTCAGCCACAGGGTCATCTCTACAGCAAACTACTACCATGTGAGCGATCTAGATGAGAGAAAATGTATGAGTAGTGCCTGCTGTAGATATACGCATAGTTTCATACAAAGGGGACAATGTGAGTTTGATTATTATTCAGATAATAATTATGTCTCCCCTCTCTCCCCCCCTGTTAATTGATTCCCTTCGTGCATGCAAATCTTGTATGAAACACTGATACGCATATTTCAAAAAGAAAATTCTTGCCTCATCGGAGTAGAGAAGTGTACCGCCACACTTGAAGAGCACCCCTGTGAGTATCCCCCTCGATATGACGTAGCTCTCCAGCACCTGTCGCACGTTAGCTGAGAACCTCATCTCTCCCTGGCTGCTGTAGTTGAGGAGGTAGGGGGATTGTAGGGTTGGCAGCATCATGATCTCTTTCTCGTCCTCACTACATCCGACCAACAACTCTTCTCTGTTGTCTCTTGTTACCTAAGTGGATAGTACTCACTTAACCGCCATAAACATTTCAATTTTGTTGAACGCTACTGTTGCATTCAACAAAGTAGAATCGTGTATGGTGGGCTTAACTAAGAAATAGAATTTGCTGTTTATTAATGAGACAATCATTGTTGAGGGGATGACTTATAGTCTGATGATGATGACCACAAATAATGATACTAAGTTATTACACTGTTTTGTATATCTCGAATCGTCTCTGCTATAGCTCCTTATCCAAACATTTCAGAGCACTATTAAGTTGTCCATGAAGCAAATTACAAAGAGAATAAAACCAACTCTATCAGCATTTTTGTACTCTTACGTACAAATTTAAAATTAAATAAACACTATTTTGTATAATAGCTTGTGTTTGGATAAGCCAGGCGAGAATGGCAATAAAAACTCTACCCAATGTAAACTATATCTATAAGGCTAATTGTTATTTGTCAGTTATGGTGTACAGTGGAATTTGCTTATTCGCAACTCCCTTATTAGCAATATTGCTCTATTAGCAAACAATCTTCAGGTCCCAGGTGAAGATTTTGTGTGAATTATGTATTAGCAACTTCGCGTATTAGCAACCATTTTATGAGCAAAACTCGAGTTGCTAATAAGCGAATTCCACTGTATGCTGTTGGTCTATGTATATACTCCTGATGCCTATCATAGAAAAGTGGGAAACGGGTTTGAAAACTGATTCGATCGCCCATACACTGACAGAAATATCAAAATATTTGTAGACTATTAATGATATACGTATACGTAGTAATACTCACATTTCTGACAGAGATTTGATACATTAAAACTCGGTTAGTACGTACTTGACTGATTTCCCTTGCGGGTACCCTTATCCGAGTTCTGCTGTATTGATAGTCTAATATCAAATTTAATTTAATCATAATTTCAAACATTCCATAGGTGAGCCAGACTTGGCAACGTCTCCAATTAATCAAACAGTGGTGATTTTATATATATAATGTTTAGTGCCATCCACACAACTAATTAGCATTTTAGTGGTGCTAGAATATGGCAGTGTTCAGTCTGAGGTTCACCAACGTCGTTCTTTGTAGCATATAAATAAGATCGTTTATTAGAAGGGAGATAAGATAGATGCCTCTCAATGCATTGAGCATTTATTTATCTTCATTCTAGTTGATTTTGGTAGAATTCTCTCTCAGCTAAATGATTGACGCTGTGTACTGCATTACTGATACATTATCTTCATAAACAACCATAAACTTTCGACAGTTTCATGACCTACATTCGGTAAATTGGGATATTTTGGTAGAATTTCCAGAATAATCTTGCAAAATATAAACTGTTTTACTTGGTATCTGTGCTTCTCACCTACCCGTTTTTCTAAATAGTTTTTCCGATTCAATAAAAACACCTTATGACACAACCCTTTATTGACTCTTAGTGTTTCACCTGACACCTAGATTTTAGATGACTGAGAAGTACTCGGTGTATTTCCACCACGGAACCCAAAACGACTTCGAGGTAGCTAGGAAATCAAAAGTACAAGCTCTCTTCGATGAATGCTGTCATTATTTGCACATTGAAGAATCTGATTACTTCTCCCTCTACGTGACTGATGCGAAGGGGAAAGTGATCTGGCTCAACACAGAGAAGAGCATTCGCAAACAGGTGATAGGGACAGCACGGGATAACATCCATTTCGGTGTAAAATACTATCACATGGACCCCACTCAACTCTACAGTGAGGAGACACGTCTATACTTCGTGCACCAGGTGATCGATGACATCCGTGACAAGCAGTACCCCCTCAGCGAGAATCAATTAAATCTGATCACAGCTCTCTACATTCAGTCCGAGCTGGGAGACTATGAAGAAGGCACTAACGTACCCGGATACACCAAGGATTTTTTCCTCTTTGAGCACCAGTCCCCTGATTGCGAAGATGAGATTGTGGCGCAACATAAAGCGATGGCAGGGAAACCGCCAGCTCAGTGCGAGAGTGAAATCCTGGCTATCGTGCGCGACCAGCCGCTGTACGGTGTGCACATGCACTCCGGCGCTCTGCAAGAGGGGAAGCAGCAACACCCAGTCAAGATAGGGATCCATCCGAAAGGGTTGAGGATATGGGAAGATGACAGCGAGCAGGTGTTCGATCTCCCCTGGGACAAGGTGACTAAATTCGAGACGAAGAGAAGGCGATTCATCGTGCGTGCGAGGGGGAAGCTCCCTGAGAAGAGGGACAGTTCAGAGTTGTTGGGACAAGAGGAGGGGGACGCCCCGAATCCTGTTGTAGACGAGCCGACAGATACTGTCAATGCTGAACCTCAGCAAGCAGAAGCGGACACAGGTGCAGCGCAAGATGTGGAGGCTAGCGAGATCAACCCGGGGTCTAGTCAAGAGCCTACTCAGGACAATATTCAGGAGCCAGCACCCTCTGTGCAATCTCCCACGAGCGAGCCTGCCGAGATCGAACCGGCGGCACCAGTAGCAAATGCCGAAGACACCACCCCGCCTAAGCCCGGTAAGCCCGCGCCCAAAAAGAAGGAACCGGTCACTGTGTTCAAGTTCGTCATCGCAGACCGAGCCTACGTGAAGACGATCTGGCGGTTGGCGGCGGAGCACCACTACTTCTTCAACCGGGTCCCCGAGAAACAGCCAAGGTTCAGTTTCGTGCGCATCGGCTCCAGATTCCGCTACAGCGGCCGCACCTTCAGACAAACTCAGAAAGAATTCTCTGAGAAGAAATTCGACCCCATCGACCCTGAGGTGCGTGTCCGGATGTCCCTGCGGAGACCCAGGAGGCAGTCCGGCCAGGGCGACGAGACGGAGGACTCATACACCGGGGGATACATGAAGGTTAAGGAATCGTTCAGGCGGCCTAAGGAGGACTCGTTAGAAGAACCGGACGAAAAACCGGATGTGACAAACGAGATTACGGTTGAGAATAACCCGGTAGAGGTCCCTGTCCCTGGTACTGCCGAGGCTGAGCTGCAGAAGGAGGTTACGGACAAATTCCTCGAAAATGAGCTGGAGAGGGAGACAGAGAAACAGGGAGTCGACGATCCACCGCCGCCAGAGCCCCTCGAGATTGCCCCGATTGCGAACGGAGACGGTGAAATGGCAGATTTCCCTCCGCCGGAAAACAGGGAGGCGGCACCGGAAGTAACTAAGGTGGTAGAAACCGCAAATGCGAACGGAGATGATAATCCAGCAGCAGTGAATGAGGTCGAGCAGTAGAGCGTTGCCACAACTCTACCCTGCTCTAGGTAACTACCACCTACTACTGAACATTCTTACTTCTACCAAAATCCCTTTCATAACCTATGTACTTCAACTAGTGCGTATTTTTAGATTTCTTAGTTATTTAGACTCAAGATTCATTCACTATTTTATGTATTAATAAATGTACGTACTGATCACTGCACAGTCATAGTACCATGTGATTATCTCTTTAATAAACTAAGTATAATTTCTGTTTCTCAATTTTGATTAAGGAATCTAATCCGATCAATCGAAATATTTCAAAATTAGATGCTTTGAGAGAATATCTACTATGCCCCAGTATTTATTGAAATGTAACTTAAAGACTTTTAAATGACATTCAAGGCTATATAGAAAATTCATGTTTTCTGGGGTTTTTAAATAAATGCATTTGAGGTACTGAAACTTGATAACTAAGAAAACATCATGGATGCAATTCCATAAACTTATTCAATAACATTGTACCTAGACACGACACACGAAGAAAACTACATATGAACATTTATGGTCAACTAAAGCTCTGTTCATGTAGACATGTAATGTATATCTACGAAAACAAGTTGAAGTCAATGAAACGAGACCAATAACGTACTCGTATACTACATACGCACGTGTATAGAGACTAGCATAGGTTTGTGGGAGATATATCAGAAATTCATATTTTATTGAAATCAGACTTTCAAAAGTTCAAAGGACAGGGACGCATGCATTAGTTCGAATCTCCCACATACACGAATTCCTAAATATTCCTATATACAGTCGATTCCGCTTAATAGGGTCACTATGTAATCGGGTCAACCGCTTAATCGGGCCACTTTTGGCAGGACCGGAATAGCTCTCAAACATAGAAGCTAATACAAAAGATTTTCGGTTAATAGGGTTCTCCGCTTAATCGGGGCAAAATGTCCTCTGACCGATGTGACCCTATTAAGCGGAGTCGACTGTATTGGAATTAGGGCCTTTTAGGCGTGTAGTCGTAACTCCTATCGTCAGATCATTTGTTCCAAAGTTTTCCAAATTACATCTTTCTTACGAGGACAAATGAGCTGAGGTTAGCTTTAGTATCGCACGTTCGAACAGACAGTAGAGTCTGAGTAGACATGTCACAAGGACATACAATACACATACGTAGGACTAGGAACTACACAATAAACTGGAGATTTGGAATTTCAAAGGCTATTAGATGATATTATAAATTAAATACGAATTGTATTGCCTATTACGAGATTCAAAATTGATCGGGGACCACAGGCTAGCTACCGACTTACCTCGATATCGAAGAAACACCACTGATTATCAGGCTCAAACAGTGGCATCGGTTGAGGCCCCTCCTCCCCGAAGTAGAAACACGTCTCGTATCCAGACATCACGGGCATGATGTTCTGTCTCAGGTTCTTGGAGGCGCCTAGCAGGATGGAGGGAGACTTCACTTTGGTGTTGTCCTGAGTTATTTGTAGCGCTTCTTCCACATGGCAGCAGTGAGTCAATCGCTGCACCGTCATGCTGTAGCTGTTAGCAGCAGTGGGTGAGAGGTAGTCCTCTGTCTGCTGGGCATTGCAGTACCAGGGCTGTTTGAATACGAAGCGACCTGGTGCGTACACCTCTGGCTTGATCAGCTCCACAGGCAGTGGGTCCCTTTGGAGGTGTATTATCAACACATCGAACAGTGCATCCTGTCTACCCTACTTTGCTCTTAAAAGTTGGATAGATAGGATGCACTGTATTGTGTAGCACTACCTCTACACAACTTACCATCTCTCTCCTTTCGGGGTCAGTTCTTTCGCTGGTTTTCTAGATTTAATTAAATAATTAATTCAAATATTTCAAAGTTAGTATACTATTGTGCAGAGTAATACTAGACAATTTTCTTCAAAATGTATTCATTCTTTCTCTTCTAAATAACGTAAAACCAACCTCTTCGTAATTCCTGTCCTGTATGGTGCAGCCATCAAGTAATAGAGCACTTTTTGTTTGACTAATTCAGTATAAACCAATATGGCAATGATTAGAAACCTTTCGTGATAATAATACGCCTTGGAATGTAAAAAACATTGGCTATTTATACTCACGCGGTGTCCTGACTTATCAATACTTGCATTATTATATTTTCCAAAAAAAGGTTGTAAAAACTAACATAGCCATCAGATCACTCGAATCTACGTACATCCTTATTAAATAATATATTCTAGAGAAAAGTACGAATCTAAACGATCCTTGGTGAGCTTTACCATCCTTTACCAGAGTCGACTTTGTTTTGGGAGATAATTTATCGGATTAGAAAATGGAATTGGAATAAAATGTTTATAGTTTAATAAGGTTTTAATAATTATCTAAGATACCAACAGATGAAGTACTAATCCTGTATTAAAATTAAAATTAAGAGATGCCGATCTATCTGCATGCCTGTATGCTCACAACTTTAATTAAATCAACCTTCTCAGTGGTAGAGTTTCTTCTGTAAAATCTCTGCTACCATTTGTCTTCTAATCACAGGCATGTCATCTTGAGTGAAAGAGAGAGAAACATCCCGTGTTAAAAATTCCGCGAATTGGCAAGCAAACACCCCGCAATCACTGGAGTTCCTCTGCTCAGGAATATCTTTCTCATGCACGAGTCTCCAAGGTGCCGAGTCGAAAGTTTTTCCTTTCTTATCCAACCGCTCCCGCTTTAGATAGTCCAACAGGTTGTTCAGACACCTGTCATTGCTGCCCATGAAACTGTCGTAGTATGTAATGGCGCTGTTTCTGAAGTCGATTACAGCCATGCACCAGTGCATGCCGAGGTGAATGGGGACTGTGATGATGTCGAATGTGAAGATGTCGATCTTCCTGGTCCACCTCTTGATGCTGTCATAGCCCCTGTCTTTCAGCTGGGGGTAGAAGAACGTGTTGAAGGTGTGAACTTTCGGTAGTTGTTGGTCTAAATTTGAAAAACATGGTTATAAATGGAGGAATGCCAGTTAACTCGTACCACATGCCAACTCGTACCAAGTCAAAAGAAAATCCTGCTTTTGCTGTATTCTTACAGATACAGTTGACTCCGCTTAATAGGGTCACTGTTTAATCGGTCAACCGCTTAATCGGGCCACTTTTGGCAGGACCGGAATAGCTGCCACACATAGAAGCTAATACAAAATATTTTCGGTTAATAGGTTCTCCGCTTAATCGGGGCAAAATGTCCTCTGACCGAGGTGACCCTATTAAGCGGAGTCGACTGTATCTCATTCAAAATGCTATAGAAATCGTACATTTCATTTTGGTAGTGGTACGAGTTCCCAAATGGAGATACCAACAAGCCCGTATAAATAAGCGACTACCTGCTCCCTGCGTACTCCTCTCAGCTAGCAGGCTGCAGTAGAAGTTGATTATCTCGTCATTCAGCCATTGCTCAGGTCTGAGTGTAGACATGTCTTTCCTCTTGATGTGGAGTCGAAACCCGGACGAGAGTACTTCGTCTTGTGGACTAGGGATGAGTGCATTCGTTACTAAACTTTCCATTTCTTCGCCCAATTCAACCGGTTTGAAACCTGGCCCTGGCATACCAGAATCTCCGATCTAGACACATTATTCATATGTTAATAAGAATCGGTATTTTCTTCTTTTTGAGTTAATATCGAAAATAAACATTTGAAGTCTGATTATAATACTTAATAGCTCGCAACTCACATCTAGCTCCATGGTATTGACCAGCTTTTTCATCTTCTCATTCAGTTCTTGCATGCTAGGACGCTCCTTCGAATAGTTCTTCTTTCTCGTCGCGGAGTGCTTGTCTTGGGACTGTATCGCTATCTTACGATTGAAGGCTTCTATCACTTCCTTTTCAAACCCTTTCTTGATGCGGGAAAGGCAGATAGTGTGCTCAATGTTCTTGATATGGTTGTGTGAGGAGTAGGTGAGCAGTGGATCCGTCTCCATGGTAACATCTGTCCATTCGGGAGGTTGTGGCTGTGGCTTGTCTACTGACACGATGCAGATGTCGTCTTGCTCCGTGTGTTTGGGCGGTGTGGGAGAAGGAAATAGTGGAGGAGGAGTACCAGGCCGTCTTGTGCTGGTATCCAGACATGAGATGTCGAGTGACGTAGAGGGACAACTGAAGAAGGATAGATTGGCTGCACCCTACATACAATCAATTTAAGGAGAGATATTTTATTAAGTTCATCACTTAGGAATACCTTGTGGTTTGAGGGCATAGAGGGCGTCTTGTATCTGGGCTTGACGAAACTGCTGGCATTGTGTCCTCTGCTATAGGACGACCTGGGGGCATTCTCTGATTTGTACCCTCTGGAGTAGGAGGAGGATACGGCGGTGGGCGTAGGGAGAGGAGGAGGATCCAGGAGGGAGCTACTGAGCCTATTCAGGGGAGGAGGGGAGACCTCCAGCAGAGAGGAGTCCTGGAGGGAAGATACAGGAACGCGCTTAGAACTGGAGGACAGCATATGAGCAGAAATTGACTTAGAAGCGAGCAGGTCTTGATATTTCTGCCGTTGCCCACGCTCGAATACTTGAGTCTTGAAAATAGTTTTGTTCTGAGCGTTTCTGATACTAAACGCATTTCTGTTGACTGACTCTCTCTGAGAAGTGGAGAGAACGGAGCTGAGTTCGTCTTGCTCTCGCTTCAAGTTTGAGAATGCCCAGGGTTTGATCGTAGGACCACCCGTAACGCATCGAGACGTGCCCCCCGGGTCATGTACCGTGAGAGGGTCCACTAGCGGGTGCATGGTGCGGTCGGGGGGTGGAAGGGGCTTGGGAAGGGAGCGAGGACTGTTATGGGAGGTGTTCGTTGTTTTCTGTTTGATAGGGTTCCAATCGGAGAATATACTGAACTTGTTCCTGAAGCAAGAGAAGAAACTAGGTTTGTTGGGTGTGGTTTCGGGAGGAGGTGTTTCTGGTTTAGGGCGCTTGTTAGAGGTGTCTGGTGCTTCCGTCGAGTGGCCGACTGTAGGAGGGGGCTGTTCTTTGGAAGCGAAAAAGTGTGTTCTCTTACGGGGGAGAGCCAGGAGCTCGCTCGTGTTCGTGTTGTCAGCAAGGATAGAGCGTTTCAGAGGAGAGGAGAGCTGCTTCTTGATGTTAGCGATGTTCTCTATATCATAAGGGAAATATGCCATGTAGTGGCATAGTCTATGCATATAATCAATCTCAGTACATTTACACGTTGACGAAATATTCCAATAAAGACCCAATAGCAGTTACATTCAAAATTGAGTAAAATATCGCTGTCAAATTCTTGTTTTTGAAGAGCTACTACACTCTATGATTTGAGGGTTTTTAGCTTGTCGACGATACTACGTACAGTGGCTAACTGTTGATACACCCTCCTCTGGGAGGGGGCAATGCCCCCCCCCCCCTAAGTAAGTCAATTTAAAATCTACGTTCTACAAAGAAATCGTTTAAATTTGCACATATAAAAACAAGAAAAAAGTGAATAATGGTCCACTCTGCTAAAGTTATTGGCCCAGACTAAATGAGACAGCGAAATTACACTCCATGAGTTGAGTTAACTTTAAAGCGGGCATACTTTTGTCGAATACATTTGTTCCCGTACCCTACTTATCAAACTTGTAACAGAATAACTTGAGCACTTTGGTACCCGCGTTTAGCACAAAACTAAATTTGAGAAATGATGGATGTTCCAACTCAACCCCTTTCTTTGTCTCCATTTATTCTTGATCAGCTTCGCCTTGTGCGGCCTAGCATAATTGTACAATATAATCACAGGCTCCGTCGACCTGTTTTTTTTGTCTCGTCTCCCAAAAGTGTTTTTAAACTTCTGGTAATACTAAACTATTGGCATACAATTTCTCCAGAATTGTTCTTCCCCTTTGGGGATAGTAATATGGGCAACAGGACCATGTGCATTAAAGAAAATATGCATAAATTTGCATTATTAGTTATAGTCAGAACGTTTATAAATTTATAACTTTCTTCTCTACACATCTATCTTATATTTGCTGTGTTGGATTCATATCTCGTTCATAATTTTGTTGAAACAACAGTGGATATTGTACGAGTAGTGGAGTATGACATGTATACGTATTTGAGTTCCCAAAATTGTGTTTCTTTAAATGAGAAATGGGAATGTCCTTTTAGAGAAGTAGGGTTGAGGGTCAATGAAATTCATAACGAAATGCTATGGTGTACAATATCCAGATCATAACAAATAGAATGTATCATTTAAGTGTTTAACTGTAGAATGCCCAGCATTTATATGGCTTCAGTGCTATAATGGTTGGGAGACATCCGCGATATCGGGGACACTGTGTCCCCACTGGGCATTCTACGGTTAAAATTTGACATTATCCAAATTCCCAATTAGGATCGAAACACACATCAAAATAATAGGGATGCTCTCATAAGACAGTATTAGGAAAATATATAGTTACACAGGAAATCGACTACTTTAGTAGTGCAATACTAGCTGAAATTCTTAGAACTACTAACTATTTAAAATTCTAGGTATTTATTAGCTAGAGAGAGACTTCGTAATACAGTCAGATACTCTGAGAGAAAGTTGTATAGCCCGATCTGCTAAGTCCTGGATCTGGATGCTACTGTTCCCTGCCTGTACACTCCGTCTCAGTACCTCACTGCTGTGGTACATGCTCAGCTCGCAGTAGTGATGGGGACACTTCCAGCTATTATCTTTGCTGTACTCCACACCATACGAAATCTTAGCGATTGAATCCTCAAACTCAAAGTATGAAGTCCCTAGACTGCGCTTGATGAATTTCAGACGCTGTTTGACGCCATCGCAAGGTTGAGGAGACCCATCCTCTCGTACTGTGAACAAATTCGAACCCTTACCTTCTATTTCCAAAGTCTTCGCACTCTCAGCTCGAATCCTGAGATCATGAGCTTTGTCGTTGGTTCTTCTGTCTCCGACAATCGTGGCTAATAGCCAGATAATAGGACGCTCGCTGATATCTATAATTTCTAGATTTTCATCCAAATTGTATCTGATATCCTGCAATGTTGATTTTTGCATCTCAACTCTCCAGGTGTAGGATGAATCCTTCTCCTTGGGTTTAAACCCGCATTCTAAGAGCGAAGATTTGTAAATTTCGACCGTTCTTTCCGCTTGTTCTTGATTATCAATCTTATTGATTCCAGGACAGAATGCAGCGTTTATGCCAGTTTTGGCAGTTGATGGCTTTTTGGGTTTGTTTTGTTTGTTGTTTTCCTTATCATTAGGAACAGCGGTTTCAGATTGTTCCTTTTTCGCTCCTGGAAGATCCTTGTCCTCGCCACCACTATCTAACTCCTTACGCCATTTCACACCTTCTTCTAAACACTTCTGAAGATTCTCTATGGGTAGAGAGCCAGTGCTTTCAACTGCAGCCCTCCCATCCAACACATAGAAGAATCCGAACCGAGTTTTCAACTGAAGTTTCTCTAATAGATTCGCATCATTATCTGGGAATTTTTCCAACTGTTTACTCAGTAAATTTTTGATTTTTTTAATCCCATTCTTTCTCCAATTTTTGTTCGTCTCCTTGCCTTCTGGTACCACTACACTTTTTTCGTTGTTCCAGTGCTTCTGCTTGAAACAGCCGTTAAGGGAATTAAGTTTGATGCTGCAATCTTGAATGGAGTTCTGTACTGTCATCGTCGTGCACCCGTCCATCATGTAACGGTTAGCATTGGACTTGTACCTCTTGGACAGGGCGCTGTCAGCTTCGAGTGTGGATATCTCAGCTGACAATGTCAGTAGTGATTCCGCTGAGCCGTAACCAATGAGGAGAATGTTTTTGCCCATCGTCTGAAATTCGATCTTTGCGCCAGATACATCGGCTAGAGATTTTCGGTAAAATTCAGTATACATTTGCAGTATTTCACTCATCCTGTGCGAAAACCGATGATTAACATGGAATTGGTTGTGTGCTCTCTCAAACAGTTTGTTCATGTCCCTCGTGAACATGAGGCAATGCCAGCCTTGGAAGAGCAGACCAGCTATCTGTTTAAGAGCTGATTCGAAGATCGTGTGAGTCGGTGATTTTGGTATACTCCATTTATACGTAATATCTTTCGCATTTGAAAGTAGTTCATAGCCACGATGGAAAAACTCTTCTATCATTGCACCGAGTTTGTGAGTAATATCCTTTTCGGAAATTGAATACAAGAGCGATTCAAGCTTTCCATTTTTTTTATCATATGGAACTTGGTCTGGTGTATTTTTCATCTGTTCATAAATATGTAAAACTAACGCTTCAAACTCAGCTGTTAAGATGATCCCATTACTGTCTGGAGAATTATGGCACTTTAAGATTCCGACATGTCTAGCCCAGTGAACTAAAAGCCAAAGCCAAACGAAGAACACACCTTCTGTCTCTACATACAGCCGTTTGATGTACCCATTCTTCTCAACGCCGTCGCTCTCTACTGTGATATCGACATGCACTTCAGATTGATCCTTTTCGTCCGGTCTCATGGTGAAGGAGATGATAGGTACCTCAACCTCCATCATGTCTGATTTCTTGTCGGCTATCTCAGATATTTTAGGAGAGATATAATTACTCAGGATATGCTTCCGATATTTGGTATGAGTGAGAGCAACATCCTCTCTATTAGGAAATACCACAGTCTCACCGTAATCAGTCAGTGACACTGATAAGTCCAAATCTGACTCTAACTCGCACAAGTACACTGAAGCGGAACCAAATGGTTTAACTTTGAAAATCTTTTGTGCTTCCGATGCCCCGCTCTGTGCTGATTGTGGATTTATAGTCTCTTTAATTTTGGGCAGGACACACAGTTTCGAGTCCACGTTATTACGGATCGAATCACTCATTTTTTTGAAGTAATCCATACCGGATTCTCCTATAGCAGACAACACTTGTGATTCTGACTTAAATCGAGGAACATTAGCCGCCTTGACGATTCCTGTAAGATATTCCGGTACAATCCATGCGAAGGAATGCAAAACAAATTGATCCTCCTTTTGGAGAGCGAGTTTGTAGACAGTGATATACCAGGCTGCGGCCTTCAGTTGGTACTTTTCTTTCGGGGTTTCATGGTGAAATATCGCTCTGAACTCTTCAGTGAGATGGTCGAACGAAGCAGCTAAAGCGGACATCGTTTTGCCTTTATCTGCACTCAAGAGGGGGTGGCATTTAATTATCAAGCCTGTTACTACCTCTGCTTCTGTCTCAATGCCAAAAGCTAGCATTATCTGTTGGAAAGCACTCGAATACTCGTGATACTTTGACTTGGCATCTTCCATGAACTCCTCATAGCCGGGAATCTCAAAGAGAGAGAGTTGAAAGTTTCCAGGAACTCTTTCTTTGAGGACGCGTTTCTCGAAATAGTTCAAGATGTTCACCCATTCAGAAGTCTTATAGCAAACATCCTTCGCCCTATGATACAGGTCTCCCAGTAATTTCGTAGAGATAAAAAAATTCAGGTGATCCTTCTCCATGAAGTCAGGGAAGCCTTTATCTCTTATAATTGCCAACGCCTCGTTTGGAATTTTAGGAATGATCCCAGTTTTAGGAGAATCAACAGCTAGAGTTGCTTTTTGAGAGAGTTCGATTGCCAAATCATCTCTCGCTCCGTCATCTCTTTGTTCACAAATAGATAAGTGGTAATGCGCAATAGTTCCAAGTAAATCGTTTGAAATGATTCTTATATAACCTTCCGTCAGTCTTTCCAGAATTTTAGGATCATTTTGAACTGGTTTCTCCTCCATATCTAAACCTTGACTCTTCCTTTCCAACGCCAACTCTTTCTTTGCTTCACTCAAGACTTCGTCATAATTCTGAGGAGGAAAGATCGCGTCCTTCGGTGGGATGAAGGCCTCGTCCCAAATGACGGCGAACTCGTCCCCATCCAAGTCTCCGCCACCACTGCAGGCCGGAATAGAGGTTTTGCCCTTGATCGGGAATACGATGACATTGTGCAGGAAGTGGAGTTCCTCTCTGTCCACGCCTGTGGGTGTTAATAGGTCCCCTGGGTGTAAACATGGATTTTTATAAATCAAAATCCTTCCCTCTCTAACATTTCTCTTCTTCTCCTTGTCAATGTACGTGATGAAGACCTCATCATCTTCCAGGACGCCGATAGGATCAGGAATGCCCATCAGAATACAGCCCACGCTAAGCGGGATAGGAATATGCACTTTGCTAATCAAGTTCCTTATATTGTAAGTGTATACGCAGCGCAGGAGTTTTAAGAAGTAAGGTTCACACAGGACATTGAATACGTCTAGTGTGTCTTTTTTCAGGTACCCTCCCAATTCATTTCGTGCTCTGTTGGGATCAATGAAAATCTTAGCAAATTCAGACATTTCCTTTTCGTGGAGTTCTTTGATCCTAGGCTTAGGATCCCACAATCCTTTCGGATCTTCCAAACTTGTTAACAGATTGAGCATTTGTATGTTCATACAGACCTTGCTAAACTTGCCCACCTTGACAGCGCAGAGTGTAGAATGCGTCCATTCTATCTTTTTCATAGATTTTCTGTAGAGGATATTACAATGCGGGTAGTTTTTGAAGTCAGGATCTGTGTCATCGTCTACAATGGTGAATACGCCTTTCAGTCCTGCTAACCGGATCTGCAAGGCTGATGCAGTCTCGACAGTAACGGTCTCGTTCCCATACTTTTTAAGGACATTCACTGCCAACGACCTTTTCATCTTGCCAGCTCCATCAGTGACTAACAGATTATTGTCTGCGCGTAAATCTTCCAAGCATTCAGTTTCACGTTTCTGTATTTCACAAGTAGGTGTATCTGTAGTACAGAAAAGGCCTAAACGAGATAGGAATTTAGTTTCATTTGTTATATCACATTTCCCAATCAGTTCATTCCTCATTTTCTCAATCTTTTCATTGATTTCATCCTTATTAAGATCGTGAAGTTGAATGAAGATGGCACGTTTGCTTCTGAGCTGACTTGAACTACAAACAAAAAAATAAAATTCAACCCCGTCAACAGATATCCCATTATACAGAGCATCTTCAACTCTTTTTAGAACTCTACTATTTAATTCTCCTTGGCTTTCGTCCCTGAACGCTAAATTTAGAAAACGCTCATCCGGATACTTCCTGAAGAGTCTGTTACACTGAGTTAGGATGGGGTGGAGAGGAATTGTGCGGGACGGAGTTACGATGGCACATTCTTTGTAACAGTAGTTCTCCTTACACGGAATGATGAGGGTGGGTGGATTTTGCTTATTATCCTTCAATTCTTTTTGAAATGTATTTTCCCAGTCAAAGAAATAATGAGTTCCCGTCTTGGATATTTGGATCAGTAATGCTTCTAATGTTTGGTTTATGGAAGGGAGATCCGAGGGACCAGCACTAGCAAGCTCATGCCTCATTCTAGCTAATGTTCCAACTGGTAAGCACACGTTTCTGTTTTCTTTCAGGATAGAGTACTGCCACATACAATTTTGCATCATTATTTCCCAATAGTCTGGATTTTGGTGGATAGGAATATCTGCATTCGTTTCCATCGGTTGTTCGACCTCGTCATTCACACGCGATTCAAATAATGGAACTGGAAAGATTGTTGAAGCGTGCAATAGAATCCACAACTCTGCCCAATCGTCTGCATTATATGGTAGAGTGATTCCGAAGACTGGGTATTCTCCGAAATGTAGGAGGGTCTCGCACTCAATAGAAGTATACCTGATAGCGTCTTCGGTACAAGGTCGGACCTCCGGGGGGTAGGTTAAGGGCAGGTACAACCTGACAGTTTTTTCATCCCAATCTGCGAGGATAAAACGGTGAATTGAAACTAAAGCGATTTCGATTAAGAGGACTTTAGTGCGAATAATCAGGTGAGAATCATCAATCGACAAGGTTGTTCCTTTGTCGAATTCCTCAAGACGCCGCGTTAGAAAAGTATTTCTATCTTTAAATATTCCCCAGACAATCTCGTAAACACTCCAACTGCGTCTCATTATATTCTTCTTACTTTCTTCAGTGGGATGGATGACTATCCGTGTCCAGATATTATCAGGAAACTTTTCTAAACTAAAATCCCACTTGATTGTCAAAAGTTTGTACTGCTCATATATCCCCGCTGAGTGAGTTTCCAGACCTAAATTGAGGAGAGTGTCTGTAACAGGAAATATGTACCTTCCTTTCCATTTCGAATCGAACTTCTTTATATCGAAATGCGTCAAATTGAGGAAATATTTTTCTTTGAAAAAATTTGCGATGTGAGTCTTCAAATCGAACTCGTCATAAGTGCCTGAAAAGTAGAACTCCACTGCACACTCAGAGGTTTGAATAACTTTGTCAGGCTTGTTTGATCGAATGATAGTAGTGAATACTTCTTCGCGAATCTCTCCTGTTAAGTTTGAAGGGACTTGGTTATTAGTGAAATTCGATTCTAAAACATGTTTAACCAATAAGTCCTGATCTTCTATCTCTTTAACTATTTGGTGCTCGCTTTCAGAAAGTATAAGAATGAACCTGCTATCCTTGTGCCTAGCTCTGCCTTTGGTCTGCGTGTAGGAGATTAACGTCTGGATGCCGTCAAACCGGATCACGACATCACAGCAAGGTATGTCCTGTCCCTCTTCTAACACCGATGTACTAACGAGTAAGTTGCAATTACCTCCTCGAAATCTTTTTATTATCTCTTCTTGCTCCCTCTCCCAAGACATTCCCAGGGGACCATATTGTCCAACTATCTTCTGAGGCGAAAATTTGTCATCGATTTCTGGAATGCCTTTGAGAAGAGTAGACAAGATTTGTGCGATAGCTCGAGTTCTAACGAAAACGATTATCTTGGATTTTTGTGGAAGTTCTTTAAGAATTTCTAACAAAAATAAAAATCTGGAAGAATATATTGTTTTGTTATTTAAATTTTGGTGGAATGCCATCTCCTCCAAGCTCTTGTTCTTATCAGTAATCCCTAACAGTTCAGTAATCTCCAGAACATCAAATATCTTGGACATCGATTTGACATTCCTATCAATGTCTTCATTGAAATGACAGTTAAGAAATTTCAATATCTTGATAAGATTAGGTCTACTGCGCTTAACCGTCCAATACTCAGACTTGATGAGTGTAGTTCCCCCAAATGCACTATTTATTTGTTTAGCTAGCCTCTCTAACTCGGCATAGAGTTCTGACCGGTATTCTAAAAGAGGCTGGTCTTCCTCTTCGGTTATTTCGCGTATATCTAGCTTTGCATCGTTCCTTTCTTCTGTCATATCTTTCAAGAGATTGTGGCATATGGGAGCATCGAGAAAGTGAGACTGAAAATCGAACAAAGACTGTTTCGTGCCACCAAAATTTCCCTTCACGCTTGGGGGAGAAGCGGTTAGCCCTAGAACCCGGGGGCGATTGTGAGGATCACAGGTTTTTATTAGATCTAGGATTCGAACGTAGATATGTCCCTTTGTAGTATGATGACACTCGTCTATAATGACACAGCAAAACCTCTCAATTCCTAACATCTTCTCCAGTCCGTCATAATAGGCACCAGCTGTAGCCACCAGAACTTGGAAATCTCCGTCCACCAGCTCAGTTCGCTTCTTAAAAGTGTTCGTTTCGCTAGTTAGAGCACAAACTTCAAGTTGAGTATCCCTGCTAATAGTAAAACCTTGCTGGAATACCAGTGGAATGCGGTCAACTATGAACAGGACCATGTACCCTGGATTTAACTCAATCATCTTTGCAGTGACCAGACTGGCGATTAGAGTTTTTCCATAGCCTGTAGGCAGAACTACGATCAAATCTCTCTGCAATGCTTCGATATAAGCTGTTACCTGATAAGGATACGGACTCCTATCAGACTTCAAGTTGTCCTCGTATGAGAATGCAGAGGGGTCATGAGGATCAGGAAATTTAATATATTCGCGTGTATTTGAATGTATTTTTTGTCGTTTTGGTGGACTATCGATCTTAGCTTGTTCGAAAAAGTTACTTTGATCTCGCAGCTGAACAGCTGTATTGTAAGGAGGTGTTGTATATACAGTGTGCCATTTTACTTTGTTTGATAGAGTCAAACCACATAAAACAACTTTAACGTTACCAAATGATATTGGAGAATAATCGCTGGGACCAATAGGAAGCTTCTTTCCAAGACTAGCTTGACAACCTCGACAGTTAACGTTCTTTTTTTTGCCCGGTGTATCTTCTATTTCGAATCTCTCATCAACGAGTTCCGTTCTCTCAGGTCTTATGATGAGATGAACAGACTTCTCACCCCCCATGTCATAGAAGCAGACATCTTCAAGAGATAGGATGTTAGTTTTGCAATTATTGCAATCCATTAGGAAATAAAGCTACTAATGAATTAAATTATTAAATCAATTTTATATACGAGTTAGAAGGAGTATTATAGTTAAAGGGTCAAGAATAAGGGTTCAAATTTGTTAACTAATTTCAGACAATTATAAACAATGTCGTGATTAGTGACTCTTACGTATTAAAATTGTACTAATTATCATACAATGCATTGACCATAACGACTTTATACAAATAAACCAATTTATAGAAATGATAAATAGTTTGATGTTAACATTATATACCTAATAAATTCTTCCAACAATCGATAAATCTAGTTTCTCTTTCTCCCGCTGGATTCAGTTATTTTAAATTTTTCTTGGACATGCTTATAATATTCGAACAATCCCTCAATCGATTCAGGCAAAGCTGTTGATTCTGATTTCTTCTCAGACGATGTAAGTTTGAGTTTGCTTGTTTGTGTTTGTCCGGATTGCATTATATAGCCGTGTATGTGTGGCGGTATACTATTTAATCTGGATTGTAAGGTGTGAAAAGCTGTTGTTTGAGGTAGAATCATGAGTATCCCATACAGACTCTCGACAAGATCGGTATATTTCCAAGGTTCTAACAGTTGGATTCGTAAGTATGCGAAAACTGGCGATTCTAACATTTGAACGAGTTTATCTATTTGAGAGAGCAGAGTAGCAGTGACCTCGATCTCCCCCATTTCGTGCACCAGTCTCTTCGCAAGTGTGTAGTACTCTGTTAGGAAGCAGAGGGCGAGAGCAGACACCGGATTGTGGGACCAGCACCGGTATAAAAGTACGAATAACGGACGGGCCTTTTCTTGATCAGGGCTTCTAAGTTCTGCTCTGAGTGGAAACAGTTCAGCAGAAGTGAGCAGAATGAGGGAGAGGGCATCCACCATGCTGCTAATAAAGAATAAGTCCGATTGTTCAAGCAGGATGGAAGCTAGCGACTTGTAGAAACTGACTGGAGAAACTAGAAGGGAAATTTCGCGAATGATGAACGCCCCTTTGTTATAGAGGATGGATTGATTAAGCTTAAAAAATGAAATTATCTCGGCGGTAAAAAGAGAAAATGCTGCAGTCAGTGAGTGGTCTGGACATCGAGGTACTGTCTTGGGGATAGCCGCACGGCCTTGTTCAAACGTGACGCGTTCTATTTCGAGTCCAGCCGCGCTTTTTGACAGCTCTGCGAACACCTCTAACGCGAGTTTAATAACTCTGTCATTGGCATCCGACAGCGCTTCTAAAAGTACTGGGAATAAGGTGTGAATTTCATGATAGAGTTTATGAGGTGTTTGTGTGATGAGCCATTGTATCCACCTGAGGGAAGCCGTCTGTGTGTCGTTCTTTCTGTGCAGCACGAAGCTAGCTAAAACGTTGACGAGTGGATTGAGTTCCAACACCTCAGAGCTGATAGGATGGTTGTTCGCGATGAGCATCACAGGCATGCATTTTGATTTGGATGTATCGGTTGCAGCAGAGTCAGCGGTATTACTGTGTGGGAACGGTAATCAAATGCAATTTAGGATAGCATCGTTTAAATAACACATTTTAAGGGCGACTCGAATATATAGTAATACGCATCAGGATGATGGTTGGGTTTTCATTGTGTATTGGATAGAATAGCCGATAAACCTGGATGAACCGTACAAACCTGGATAAAGTAGAGCAAACCAACACTATTATGAATGCCACATAGTGCTCAGGGGGTAATGTAGACAAACAACCATGGGAAATCATAAAAAATGAAACAAGGAAAAAATTTAATGTAAAATATCTGTTTTTATATTTAGATGAAGTGAATATGCATATAAGGAAGTTAAAGAACAGGATACTAATATATTATAACTACGTAGTTGAATAGAAAACACATTATATACACATTTTGAAACAAAATTACAAACTACTCACCCCAAATCGCAGTCAATATGTATTAACTTATACCAAATAACGCTATTATTTCCTATATTGACACTCATAGTCTGTCAGGTTTATATACTAGCAACACTGCCTACATATAGCTATGTAATGTTGAGTTGGTCGATCATTTCAACCACGAATATTACATAGACTTACCAATCTCTTTGAGTGTTGTGATGTAATATGTGATGTAATATCTCAGTTCAACACAAACCAAATTCTAATTAAAGAAACACGGACATTTGCACGTGGAATATTCTCGTGAGAAATTTTGCTCAAATTAATCTAATTACTAATTCAAATATTCTAAGCCAAGTTTACAAAAAGAGAAAATCAATTCTGAGCGAAATTTCGTGCGATATTTCGCTCGATCGGAATTGTTTTTTGTGTGTAAACTTGTTAGAATAGTTGCATTAATTACAGACTAAATGTTATTGATTTCATAAATGGATTAAATATAACGAAGGATTTGAATGGAAAAATATTGGGATGTGCGAAACTTTTGGTAGGGAGTGTATATACATATTTAACAGTATAAACTACCTTGAGAGAGAAGCATCGAGACTCTCTCTAAGAGACTGAATCCAGCCTGGCTTCAGGCATTCATTCAACATAAACTGGAGGGGTTTCGCTTGCGAGTAGTCATCGGTCTCTAGGATCAATCCTCTCAGCAAATTGTTTGCTGCTTGCGCTTCCGCCTTCACTTCTTTCTGATCGTAATCAAGGGAGAGACAAGGCAGGAATGCGAGCAGCATATTGCTTGTGAGAGGAAGCAGTTCTCTGCCGGCTAGCTCTAAGAACTCCTTCAACCAGTGAAGAGCTGTGAAGCAAACCTCTCTATCTTCACTCTGAGAGTGCGCTACGAGGACGTTTATCATCTGGTTGTAACGGATGGGTTGGACTGTAGTTGGACCAGATAAGCACACTTTAGAACGAACATTGACCTACAATCATCCAATTGCGGAGATTAATACAGAGAATTAAGGATCTTAAATATCCATAGTTATATCGTCTTTCATTCAAGCCTAGGCTGTAGACCGTCTTATACATTGCCTCTAGCATTCATTGATTAGTCCGATTACTATTACATACCTCTCTGAGTAGCTCATACAGCACTTCCTTGCAGCTCCTCCTAATCTCAGGGTTTTCTCCATCCAGAATCATAAACAGACCGTCTAGCAGCTCAGGAAGATGGTCTACCAGCTCCAACTCTGGTACGGAGATCAGCATCTTCAACCACGAGACCAGAAACTCCCGAGCATGCGGATCCTTGGTGTAGAGTTTCTCTCTCAGGATTGGAATGAAATTCAGTATGTCGAAGTGAGCACTGTCTGTTACGATGTCTTTCACCAGTCTATCGAGTAGGTCAGCTCCGTTTCTGACAGTTTGGTCAGGGTCTGCGGCGAGCTGGCATAGACGCTCGAAGATTGGACAAAAGAAGATGAGGATAGCAGCTCGAGCTACCTAGCAAACATTGACAATAAACGAGGGATTCTCTATTTTTTGTTGCTGGTTAACGCATGATCAGTTTATCGCAATCTCTAATTGTGAATTTTATACATACAACGGCAGTGACAGGGATAACAGAAAATAACGCACCGTATCTAAATATGTTAATATGAGTGGTGTCCATATATGCATATGTATGTAGTCGGAAACTCCTGGTGCCACCGGGACAAATACTGATTAATTTAATTCATAAGCAAAGTTATACACTTATCAGGTGGTTTCCTCTAAGCACGGTGTCCCACATTGTTATACCAATAATTCTGAGGTTGCTAGGAACACATTTGAACAGTTGATAACAGTAAGATCTAATATTATCAAGCGATTAATCACTGAGTGAAACCTGAATTTTCATTATTTAGCATAAGATGAACTTTCTAATAACACAATTGTATGAATATAGCACATGCCATATATCAGTACCACAACCACATAACAACCACCAACTACCACATATCTGTGGTGTACGTAATTTCCAATTTGTAACGCGACCTCAAAGTACATAGTTTACATGTTTATTAGTTTGTCCCAGCTGGAAAGATAGCAGGAGATAATAGATTAATTTTATCATCATTCTGCCAGGAGACATACGAACAAGTCAATTCATTTCATCTCATGTTCGATAATGTTAGTGGCTACTAATAATAAACTAATTACACTCCATAAGGAGGTTGTAATGATTCTGTTGATTTTAGATTCAAGATAGCAACACATGTGGACACTGTCTAAACTAGGTCTCGAGATATTACCACACAATGCTGTGTTCTCAGATGTTTGTTCTTAGAATTATTTACCGCTTCGTTCTAGCTAAATACTGCAAATAGTTACATGTGAAGTAAACAAAATACTAAGTTGAATAATGTGGGACTGAGTGCATAGGCAGAACAACCTTTGTTATGTTGTAGAGAGCTTCGCAAGCATAGTATCGAACCCTTGGGTCTTGGTCGTGAAAACATGCCAGAACAGGGGGCACCAGCTCAGGGAGGTAAATCCCTAGCGTTTCCTTCCCAAGAGCGATAGCAGACGCGGCCATCCCGATCAGACCGCCCTTCCTCGAGTTAGGGTTAGACGACTCGACGAACTCCTGCTGCAGAATGTTGACTATCCGCGACACCTGCTTCATCTCGTTCATCGTAACCATGTCTCGCACCATCTTCTCTATCTCCAGAGCCGCGGTCTTCCTCTTATCGTACAGTTTGTCGCTGAGGGCCTTCACGAGGGTAGGGGTGAACGGACCCATGTCCTTACCGTGCTCCAGGGAAGGTTCGGACGCCATCTCAGTAGAATTTAGGATTTAGAAATATACATACTAGGCTTACAAAAAAACTGATTTAAACATCTAAACACTCTTTAGAATATAACTACCTATTCGAGTTATATTCTAAAGAATATATATAATTATAATAAGTATGTACTGCCATGGTGATTGGATGGAACATGTGTTGTATCCAATTGGATGACAATGTTCTATTAACTAACCTAGCATAAAATATAAGAAGAGTGTGATGCATATAATACACATGGTCAAATGTCTAAATTAAAGAAACCAACATAAAGTATGTTCTATTCATACCTATTCATTAGTGCAGGATTCCTCACAATACAGCCTCAAGTCTGAACATGTACTTTAAGCAGAACATTCAATAGTATCCCCTATTTCCACCGCCTCCGCCCCCGTAAGAGAAGCTATACCCAGGAGCTCCGCCCTGTCTCCCCATCCCCGGCATCCCTCCCATGCTGAAGAAGGATTGAAATATTTGACTGGGATCAATCCCAGAAGAGATGTCTTCCAAATCTTCCCCACGGTCATACCTAATCTTCTTGTTCGGATCGGACAGCACGGAGTAGGCCTCTCCGGCCTCCTTGAACAGGTGTTCCTCCTGCTGTCTCTTCTCTTCCGTGTCATTCGCATGCTTGTCCGGGTGATGGAGGACAGCCTGTTTGCGATAGGCCCGCTTGATCTCGTCCTCATTCGCGTTCCTATTCAGATCGAGAATTTTGTAATAATCCTTGCGCTTAGCGATCTTCTGCAGGCGTTTGGCTTCTGTGAGGTTTGCTTTGTTGTTCTGGTTGGGCTCTACACGCATCACAGTTTCGTAGTCCACCACAGATTCGTCGTGGTTGTTAGTGTCTTGGTACAGCTTAGCTCGGCGTTGTAGAGCTCGGACGTAGCTCTCATCCAGCCTGAGGAAACATAGTACATATTACGTACATATGAAAGGTAAAGTGCTAGGAACAACTTTAAACACACAATTTTATGGAGAAAATCAGAATTTCTGTGTTGGAGAATCCGAAATTTCAGAAGTACCATTTTCACAACAGAATTAACAAAACTCTATTTAAAGTTGTCAATGAAACTTTGCATCAAGTAGTTTAAAAGAGTCGATGAAGTCATTTTCATACAATTAAACGTCATTTGAAAATGTTGCGAGTTTGTAAGTACAAAGTGCACACTTTCACTCAGGTGGTATGATTATAGATGTCGATGCACTGTTTGCCATTATTCCAGCAAGAGCAGTGGGTTGGAACTCCAGGACCCTGTATCGCTGACCTTGATGCTAAATTACTAATATTATTATGCTCATTTTCTATATCATAACTGTGAAACTGAGGTAGAGATCATATTTCAACAATTAGCATGGGGTGGGTATCCCAGTATTCAGTAGTGCTGGGTTATCCAGAACTTAATTGAAATGAAAATTTCGTAGAATTTGCTATATTTATCGTGAAATTATGGATTTCAAGTACTGTACCACTCATTTGTACACTACATTGTACAGAAAAGGATCAAAGTAGTAGCAGGCATGGCAATTGCTACCACTCTTTGATACGGGGGGGGGGGGGGGGGGGGGGGAGGATAAGAATTATGTCATTGTATGCAGTTTGGTAGGAAATCACCAGGTTGCCTATGTTTCGGGGCAGCTAGACCTTGTTTAACTTACTTGATAGCCTCAGTACAATCATCAATCCCACCCTGGTAGTCTCCTAACTTCTCTTTACACAGAGCTCTGTTACAGAGCAGTTTGGCATTACAAGTGCGGTTATGGGGATCTATGGTCAACGCCTCGTCATAACACTTCCTAGCCACTTCGTATTGCTTCTCTTTCACTGCCTTATTCCCTTCTTCTTTACGTCTGTGGATCGCTTTCAGTGTTTTAAAAGTTTTTAGAGATTTCGAGTGGTCTGGATCCGATTTGAGAACTATTGAGAATAGTGTCTTAGCTCTTTCAAGGTTGTCTCGGTAATACTCTATAAGCGCCTTTACATAGATAAGATCAGAGTTGTTGGAGAATCTGCGAAGCCAGTTATTGCACATCGCAGTTGCGTCATCGAGATCTCCCTTCAGACAGCTAGCTTCTGCTTGTTTGGAGTAGATGAGTGGACAGTCGACGCCTTTCGAAGTCATCTATCACACAAGTACGAGTATACATAGAGTATACTATATTTTAATTATTTTGAAAATATAAATATGTATTAAAGCTAGTCGTATTGTTTTACTTAATCAAATCAACTTGCAATTTATCGGGATGGGATATTCATTAGGCACTACCCCCCCCCCCCCCCGGTACCCAAACTTGGCGCCTATGCGTAGTAAAGGGTCTACTGCATCGTATTTGGAATAAGATCTTACCTGATTGATGTAGAACATTACTTCTCTGAAATTCCCCTTCTCGAAAGCCCTCTCGTACTTCTCCTGACAACTCATCAGGAAATCGCAATTAGTAATTTCGTTAATGGTGCACTGGTTGCCAGGATGGAGAGCTAGAGCTTTCTCAAACATAACTTTAGCTTGGACAATGTTTCCAGACGCGACGTGGCACTTTGCTAGTCTAAAATAAGATTTAACGAAGCTCTCTTCAATCTTGATAGCTAAATTAGCGTCCTCCATCGCCTTAATATAATCCTTCAACTGGAGATAAACTGCACTCCTATTGCTGAGCGTCTGTGCATTGTTCGGATTATAACGGAGAGATTTCGAGTACAACTCTAATGCACTTTCATATTCCTGACTCTTGAAAGCATCGTTGCCCTTGTTCTTAAATTCAAGAGCCTTTTCTGGGTCTATTTCACTTGAGGAATCACATTCCATTTTGGTAATCGTGTTACTAGGATTATCTGGCATCTTTTCGCTCGTGTCCATCGAGTCAGCTTTACAATCTGGTTCAGGCGTGCAATCGGAATAATCCGGGTCCTCTGTGGCCATTTATACAACCTCACTCCGATATTATGATAATGCTAACTCACGTAAATATTGTACTAGCGCACTCAGTTTAAAAAAAACTAAATTTAAAAGTTAAATATAATCGCAAATTGTTCATTATTCTATGTTGGAACTTTCGGAGGAGGAGAATGTTTGAGGGTTTCTAGTTGGGGGTATTAACACTTTTACCAAATGTTCTACCGGATTTTAAAAGAGTTTGTATATTGGAGCGTGCGTCTCGAACATGGTGTTATACTTCGGACACCCCATCCCCCTGAATCTAACTCAGTTTATTTTAAAACACTCATGTTATGATAGCTAGCGAATCAGAATGAAAACAAGGAGAAACCAATACTGGGTTGAAAACCAAATACATATAAGGAGATATGGCTAAAATACTTGTACGAGCTTGCAATGATGGGTCTCCTGTAAACTCGGACGCTACTGTGCGGCCATTAAGGACAGTGATATATCATCATAAGCAATCAGAAATCATGTCTCATACAAACTGGGGTTTTCGAGTTTTGTGGAGTACTTGAGTCTGATAATTAGACTGTTTGTTTTATGGTCCGGATCAGTGTCATTGGCAAGTCTGGATACTTTATCAATAAATTTGTCCAATAGATTATTGAATTGTCTGTGCTCCTTCATGATAAAGTTTCTAAATTCACTCGTCACCACAGTGGTAGCCAAGTTCTTAGCATAAACCTCTTGATAGACTTGTTTGCTGTGATTGGAGTGACTTCGCATTGATTGGTTCAGTTGAGAGGTGACAGAAGTTAAGTGATTAGTAAACTGAATACAGAGATAAAGGATCTTCCAGATGATCGAGATGATCTCGGGATGGTGCAATAGAAAATCTTTCACACATCTAAAAGATACAAATATACTGTCCATAAAACCTGTCTAATATTAAACTTTTAGATTTCGCAATAATCAACAATAAAATAAATCCATTATTAGTTCAAGATTTTAAGTAAAAATAGGTAAATCCATTTCGAAATCTGCTTAATATATATATATACGTATATATATATATATATATGTATGTATCTATTGTCAACAAAAGCAGATACAATATCAGCCACATAGTTCAGCGAATATGTAATTGGGAATCTGCACCCTAAACCCCAGATCAACAGCAGAAAGCTAGTCTCTATTTTGACTCCCGAAAATATGATTCGGATTCTATACTATTTATCAACTGTTGAAAGCTAGTCTCTAACCTATTTTCGGGATTGTTTACTTTATATATCTATTGTCACAACAAAAACAAACATATACATACATACATACCAACTTGAGCCATGATAAAAGTGGGACGCTACTTACTTTTCGAGGAAGTCCATATGATCCTGCATGACGTCATCTATAGTTTTTGCCTTTGCAAATTTGAGCTGGAAATGGGTCCAGTTGGTCTGAATGACCTCGTACATCATGTAGAACTGGAAGTTCTGGATGTAGCTGATCATCTGCTGTCTCAGCACGAGAGCTTTCGAGTAGGCTGACGCCTGACAGATTCTCGGGTATTTCTTCAAGTTTTTCTGTTTAATCCAAGCCTCATTGAGTGAACACTCGACGTGTTTGAAGTAGAACAGCTGTCGGAAGAGCAGCTGGTAGTAGAGCATTACCTTATTGCTGATCACGAGAAGAACCGGCCAATGAACTTCAAATTCAAGATTGAAAGCCTCCAGACCAGATAGACCCGCCTCAGTTGGAGCCTAGTAGAGTGGGACAATAAGTTAGGTCATGTACGTGTGTGTACGGTGCTAGCGAGTTTACCTCTGCGTGGTCAGTTGCGGGTTCAAATCCGTACGAGGCAGGGATCCTTTTGTCCATGACCTGCTTGTCTATCCTCAGCACCACTGCCAGCATGTGCACCACATCCTCTCTCTCCAGCTTCACTCTCAGGTTGTCAGAGTACTTGTCATATTTCGCGTTGCTGTTCCTCACAGCTGACTCGAGCAGACTCTGTAGTCGATTCACCTGGATGTCCTCCGCCTTCCCGAACAACTCCGCCCTGGCCACCCCCATGAAGTAGAGGAAGAAGTCCCCCTGCAGCATGAGGAAGTAGCGCCGGAGCGAGGTCAGCCTGCCCATCAGGTCGTGCTCCGTGCACAGTTCTCCCAGCAGCTTCTGACTAGCGAACTCAAACGCCAGCGAGATGGGCTCGATGTAGTCGTGCGGATTCTCAGAGTAACGGATCGAGATTTTGTTCGGGTTGGTCATCTTCTTCTCACTCTCGCGGAACACATTCAGATACTTACCTAAATCAGAAATAAATTTCATTTTAGATGAACCAAAGAGAATTCAAAACCTTCCAATCTCTTCATCCAGTCATACCTGTCTTGAGTATTTTATCGTGAAGATTCTCAAAGAAGACAGGTGTCTTCTCCTGTTTCCACGTGTACGTCCTGTCCCAGTAGTTGGTGGTGAGGTCGTAGTAAGGGTGCGACTTAAGAGCAGGGTTAGTCTTGGTCCTAGACTCCTCTATCATGAACTCTTGTCTCGGGTCCAGGATAATCCCGCGGTATATCCAGTTCTCCAAGATTTCAAAGTACGGCACACTGGTGTGAGTGGCCAGAGAGAGACACCACTGACGAGCTTTGGGGTCGCCAATGAACGTTGATATCTTATTGTGGAGCAAGGTCATGATGGAAGCGCCACCTTTATGAGCAGACTCTATCTCATCACAAACCTAGAAACAGAGATACTCCAATAAATCTACCCAATACATACACTACCAACTAGGTCACTGGTCAATCGGGTAATTGTGCCATTTTACAGAGAACTAATACTAACTTGAAAGTTACAAGTAGTTGGCTGCTTGTTAACAGCCTATTCTATTAGCACGGGGCTATAGCCATATAGCCAACTCACATCGTTGAGGAGACCGAGCGTTTTCATGCAGGGCTGTAGATAGAACCACAGCTGCTGCAGAGACAGCTTTCCCGCCCTCAGCTGCGTCTCCAGCTGTGTGGCCACTGTGTAGTGCTCCTTGAGCAGGGTGTTCATCACGGAGCAGAGGGACTGGCTGATGAGGCCGTGCTCAGGGGAACAGTGCTCCTCTATGAAGAGGGTGATGTTGGAGTAGAAGTAGAAGAGAGGCTCGATCTTGTGGATCAAACTCTTAAGGGAGGAGTTGATGTACTCTCCACCCTTGTAGTAGCCGACACTCTTAGTATCAAGATCGAACGTGATGTACCAGCCCTGTATGCCCATCAGCAGTGAGATGATCTCCTCCACCACCAGCTGCTCTTGAGTGAACGCATCAAGCTATATATAGAGAGAGAAGGGAGAATGTTGAGAGAAGCTAAGCGAAATTAAAAGTGAAATTTAGGTGTGTCTCTCTCTCACACACACACGCTAGTTTAATGCACGGGGAAGCTCACTGCACGAACCTAAAAGGATCCTAAATTCCAAATGTGAGAGAAATCGGACTGTTAGATTTAGGGTCGCCTCCATGCCGTAAAGGTGCTGCGATAAAGCTGCGCACCCCACTAGCACTATGAAAGCTTTAAATATTGAGAAGTTGTATTCGACACATGAGACACACATAAATAAGGAAGTAAAGCTCTGGTTACATACATAGAGCTTATTGACTACGCTTATGGAAACACAATGAATAATGAAGGCTAACGCATGTCTGTATCAAAGGCCTTTCCTATTGCGCTCACTAATGAAGACTAGTGCGCAATTAAAAATATATTTCTATGTATTTACGAAATAAACTGGTTAATTTTAGAGCAAATTTTAATTACAAAATCCCTGAGATACCTTAGTTAATACTTTCATCAATAGCATTTGTGTTGATATAACGTAGGTAATTGCTAAGTCCTATCTACAGCATTATAATAGTCAAAACTTAATCTGATTTTGAGGCTATAGATCGGCATAATTATGTACAGTGCATTACCTCACGCATGGTGGGAGGTGGGTTCATCTGAAATTCTGCTTGCAGTGTGAGGTAACAGTTGGTGAGAAAGGAACGAGAAGGAGGAAGCTCAGGAATCGAAGTAGGCGTGATTCTTCTTTGGTCCTCCACTTTCTTCCTGGAGTTGTGAGCCCGAGGGCGTGGAGAGACATTATTCTGGATCTCAAGCGGACTGTGTCTGTTCTGAGTTGGCTCCCGTCGAGGTTCTGCCAGCTGGTCCTGGCCGGTGTGATGTTTCGCGTGGTGTGGCAGCACACCGCCACTGCTCGTGCGGGGCTGTGAAACGGAGTGAGCAGGGAATTCCTGCTGAGCATCACGTATGGCAGGATCTTGGATATGTACGGCGGGATTGATTACAGACTTGGAGCTCATATATCTACAGAGAAAGCAGTACATTGTGAATAGCGTCTAGGGTCAGAAAAGACATTGAACAGTCGTTCCATTTTCATTACATGGATCACCTCTTTTTGTTGAGACGCTGGTAGAGAATTTCGGATCTAACTTCCAAGTAGTGCAGCACTTCCCTACGAGAACCGAGCAGTTTCCCGAGCAGACAGAATGCAGGGTAGATGTCAGGGTTGCCTTGCACCGTGAGAACGTTGTACTCTGCCTCCACCTCACTGAACATCCTCTCATTGGCTATCGCGGTGCTCACACTCAACCTATCATCACCCGGCTTGATAGGAGGGTATTTGTGTGCATTCGTGATGCCCTGTAACAGGCGGTTGATGAAACCGGTGGCGTCAGACTGTTCGAAGTTGAGATACATCTTCATGTTGGAAACAATTTGGGGGATGGAGGACTTGGAAGAGTGGATTCTCTCGCTCATCTCCTCTGATACGCTGTGTGTTGTGGATATTAGTGAATACAGTGTGCGCTGAAATGTTAATAGCTGACATAATTATTTCTGTATTAATAGTAATCGGAGAAGTCAAGATAACTAGTAGAGTATTGGATACCTTCCCGATTCCGAACTTGACAGAAGGATGTATTAATGAAATCACGTGAGGGAGTACATGATGCAATTAGACCGAGCAGAGGTTTAAAAGGATGCTCACTAGGGTAGAGAGAGTATGTCTAAGGAGACATTCAAAAATGAAGAAAATCTGAAAACTTGCTCCCACTTGCTTATTATCCAGTTTTGAATGGATGTTAAATAAACATGTTAAAACGTGTCTAAATCTCAGTGCTCGACACATCTTGTGTGGTTTGGTGGCGATAGCTACCAAAATTTAACGATAAGCCACCAAATTTTATGAAGTACTGGTCTATGTATTTAGAATTTGGTGCAAAGGCGTAGCCAGCACAATTTTAGGTGCGGCAATTCCAGTCTATTCCGTGAGGGAGTTGCGGCACCCAATGCTAATTTGTGAAATTTTATTGGGCACAGCATTTGAGGGTGCGGCCTAGGCCCCATGTGCCGCACCCTGGCTACGCCTCTGATTTGGTGGCTATTAGCCACCAGAAAAAGTAAATGGTGGTTAAGATAGCCACCACCATATTTTGACTTGTCAAGCAGTGCAATGTTCAAACACGTTTAAACAGGTTTAAATGTGTTTTTAACACGCCTTAACATGTTTAAACCTAGGTTGACTAATTCATGAATTAATGAATAATTCGAATAATTCGAATAATTCATAATTCATCAAGCCTGAGAAGAATTATTCAAAATTGAAAGTTTTTGCAACAAAATATCATAAATTATATGAATGAATTTCTCGAATATTTCTTAATTCAGGATTCTGAATCATTCAAATAATTCATATTTCCTGAATTATGAATAATTCCTAATTCAGGAATTATGAATTATTCATAAATTAGTCAACTTAGCTTATCGTTGACTAATTCATGCTTGAATTATGAATTATTCGAATAATTCATAATTCTTTGCCATTTTTTAATGAATTAGTCAACTTAGGTTTAAACATAAACGAAATTTGTCCATTATGTTTCGCTTTTTAGATTCCATAATACTTCTCAATTGTGTCCCGTCATACCCCGCAAAATTCAACGCGTCGCTTCCCGCTTTTATAATGGATCAAGTTAAACATGTCATTCATATCCTTCACTATAATGACCTAATTCCCTTAAGTTATGTGCCCCTTACTAGATCTGGTAAAGTAGTAACAACGGCGAGTTATTCGAAGTAATGGCTGACGGAAGCGAAATAATATCATGATAACAATAACAATACAATAACATTGATAGCAGTATTCAGCTTATTTAAATCCTAAATTGCTCTCGAAAAAATCTGCAATGCTGCTAAAAATTCTTTACATAAGAATTTAATATAACTGACGCCACAAGTTAAAAGAAATCATAAAAATAATTAAACAATTAATTCTTTAAAAAAGTATACATAGAGAATGGTGGGTAGAGAGATTAGGTAATATCCCTCTGAGTTACTAGACTTAATTGTGTGAGTGCAGTGTGGCATTTAATAGCCAGATAAAAGCTGATCAAGTGATCCGTTGAGTTTTACTCAAAGTTACAAGTAAGGTAGGTCTTCCGTGGGAGTTGGTTGTTCGTTATGCTGTAGAACGTCGCCGAGTAGAGTGAATGCAGGATCCAGCTGTATCTAGAGGAGTGTGGAAACGTGAGGTTAGTATAATATGAGATGTGCTATGGTAGCACATCCACACTCCCCTACCAAAGTATTCGCACACCCAAATATTTCCCATCCAAATAGTAATACTATTTCTAATAGCGAAGGAAATTTCGTGTGTATGATCAGTACAGTGGTTTATTTCATATAAAAAACACAAGTAACACCCAATATTTGGATGAAGTAAAAAGGAAATATCGCATGTTCAGATCTCCGAGTATTTCGTATAATAAACACTATCTACTTGAGCATATAATATCGCGCAGATCCTAGCAACAGTATAATAAGTGCTACAATTTTCACGAAATTTCATAAATATCCAATATTAATCAATCAAATCAATATCCAAATCCAATTTGTTACGTATCATGGTGATATCAATATATATAATGGATGATAGTCAATTTAGCACATCCCATAATTTATACTTGTATCAAACATTTAGTGAAGTATCGTTGTAAGATTCTCGTATTTCGTGGTAGAATAATAACTGAGTATTGACAGTAACTAAACCTACCGAGGGCTCTAAGTCCAACTGAGGGTCAGGTAGAGGCATACCGGGGCTGTTCTTTATCGGCATCATGCTGGGGGAATTGGAAACCTTATCTCCTCTACTGTCTACCGAGTTGGGACCTGAAATGGGAGCCCGAATATAGCCATGTGCGTGTGGAGAGAACGTATCTAAATTCTAAGGAAGAACACTAGGATATAATAGAATGTAACAAATGAGTAAGAACAATAGTAGCCATCTTGCCTTTAAGGGCAAATCTTTGATTGTTCCGCCTAACTTTGATACATCCAGTTTAGTGGGAGTGAGGCTGGTAGGAGCATTCGGAAGTTGGTTGGTGAGATACGGTACATCATTCTTGTCTCCTTTCTTTGATAGTCTCCTTCTCTTTGGGGGCTTCTTGTCCTGAGGAGAGAGTGAGTTTGGGGTGTCAGGTTCCTGTTTACCTCTCTTGTTGGGACTTGCTAGACGGAGGGTAAGGGATCTGAAATACTAAGAAGCTGAATAAACGAGGAAATAAAGAGGGCCAGGTAAACTGCTAGATTGGTACACGCCCAAGTAGTAAGGAGTAGCACAATGAAGAGGTAAGATAGCTCCGAAAGAAATGCAATCTTATTCGATGTCAAATATACGTTGACTGGTTGTGTAGGATGGTGAGAGTTGTGTTCTGGCGCAGCATTCCTAGATTGCTCCATACTCCTTTGTTACATGAGACACCTGCTGTGGCAACCCTTGGGAAATCCCAAAATATAATTTACTGCTAGTACTCAACATACGTTTCATTTCTTGCTTCACTTCGAGAAAACTCCAAACTCCTTTGTCGTCTATAACTATATCCGTTTGTTCCTCTCCATTTTCAGCTCTATAACGGCACAAAATGTGAAAAACAAAAACAAAAACCAAGTTAATTTTAACAAATGGCGGATGGCCGTACCTTTGCGGTTGAGTGTCTTGAATAATCTTCCATATAAACTCATCTACTTCAACATTATTAGGTTCTACTGCAACAACCAAGTCTCTAAAGTAGTTAGGGAGATTTAGTCATAGAAATTATATCTATACACAATTACTCAGTTTATAAAATGAAAAGAGAATTACACGATACTCTACAATACTCACCCACAAATAGGACATTTCCAGGTTTCTCTCTCATTGTTCATGTGAAGGAAAGAACCGAGATCAAAGCACTAAGTTAATAAAGTATAGTTACTAGCTAGAATTGTGAGTGCAATTGATATATCACCCTACTACCTGAATGTGTCTACAGCGAGTTCCTCTGATCGGGATTTCAATTATTTTCTGACTTATTGGACATTTCAAAGAGGTAGAAGTGGAGGTGTGTAAGCAATCTTCCCCAGACTGTCGACTAACCATAAACTCGGTTACTAGGAGAATAGTAGACTCGATGACACGTACAACATTCAAAAAATAACTAATCATTGCATCCGAAAAAACTGACTTTTTTGCAAGCTCTTCTTGTACGGTATGGTGGACTCCTTCACAATTCTGCTCTTGACACTGGAGATAGAAGGTCTGTGCACCAACTGCAGTTCGAACATGTGACTGCAGCAGCAAGCACTCACATTAAGCTGCAGCACGTTGTATCCCGGGTGGCAGTACTTCTTCAGGAGGAGAGGCTTCTGCATCTTCCCTTCACTCTACATCAGATTTCCATATTATTATATCGGGCTGGGTTATCATCGTTTTTATCCAACAGAAAATACTTACGTATGTAGTCTTATACTTATAGCATACGTATAATACTATATTTCAATTCATTAGTTAGGTAAACTCGTGTGTCAAAAAGAACTAACCTCGTTCAGTATTAGTCTGTAGTTGTTGATTAAAATATGTATTTCTTGGTCTTTCGGCCAAGATGAACTGAGATGTGTTTCACATTGTTGAAAACAGCGAAGTTGGACATCCAAATCAACTCTATTGTGAGAATAAAAGAGCAATTAACACCCATACACAGGCCATACTTCCAAGTGTATTCTCAGGATTCATTGCCGTACCGCTAAGACAAAAGAACACATTTCAGAAAGAGATTCACTAAATAAGAGTAAGTGCATATTATGACACCAATCAGGCATTCTACACAATCATTAACATCAATCTATTAACAGGGTTTCTCTAGGCTTTGCTTATGAGGAGTTAGGTAATATAGCTAACAGTAATTCTGTATAGTCTTATGACAGAGAAAGGAGATACTGCTAGCTGCACAGTCACATGGAGATAAGTGGGTTTATTGTATGCACTTGAATAAAAGTATATCAATTAAAATTAAAATCCGAATCTTTTGAATTGTTACAACTGTAATGGCAGAAGCAAATGGAGCTACAAGGCAAATGCATGAGGGTGCAAAGTATAGGGCGAGTGATCTGTTATCCTGGGAAGAGCAGGAACTGAAAAAGGACAAGATAAGCTTGAAATTAGGCGGGAAAGATGAAAGGAGGTGGGAAGAAGCCCCATTTCGAGTTATAACAGATCTCAATGCGAAGGTAATGCTATGGTCTGGTCCGGTCGAAGAGTTCGAATGCGTAGGAATCGTATGCCCAAATCTGGAAAACCTGAAATCAAAAGCTGACATCACAAAGAGGATATTCAAAAAGGCGGGAAAGGAGCTATTCCAGGAACTGGAAATGGAGGGTGGGGACATGAGAACTTCAGAGGTGAGGGTGACGAAGGCGTACAAACTGCCTTGTCGATACGTCATACATTGTGTAGAGCCCAAGTACACTGTCAAGTTCGAAACAGCAGCAGAAACTGCCCTGTTCTCTTGCTACCACAGAGTTCTCATCGAAGCGCACGGAAGGAACCTGCGAATAATCGCAATTCCCAGTTTACATTCGAAAGATCGAGGATACCCAGTTGAGAGAGGGACTCATGTCGCACTACGCACAGTGAGGAGGTACCTGGAAAGATTTCCGGACGCGTTCGAAAAGATCGTATTCAACACCAAGGTAGAAGATGAAGTCGTGTATAATGATCTGATGAGTCTGTACTTCCCACGCACGAGTGAGGAGGAAGAACTAGCGTGCTACAAACTGCCTGCCTACCTCGGCAACGAGAAGGGCGAGATGATACACGAGGGGAGGGAAATACGCGTGATGCGCGATCCACTCCAGCTCACGGCATCAGATCAAGTCACAAAAGAAGATATCGAGTGGTATGTTAAAGAGACAGGAGGGAGAGAGATGGGCGAGAAAGAGGAGAAAGATAAAATAAACGAAGAAGCCACGAAGATGAATCGGAATTTCGCCACTATGAATGACGATCTTGATGAAGTACGCCAGCAAACCCTCTTTGAGCCTCCAAGCAAGAACGAAGCAGAAGAGAACCGGAAGCGGTACCTCATATACTTGAGGAACGGAAAGACAGAATCTCTAGCGAGCATCGCACAGTACGACCCAATCTTCAAACTCGGTTTTAGCAGTGGACGCATGGTGCTTGGGTTCGCTAGCAAATCAGTCCTTGGTGCCCAAATGGATATTAACAAAGCAAAACTTTACTTCGTCAAGTACATGGACAGTCTAGTGAATCAGCCATACATCCTGGTTTATTTCCATACACTGAGCGAGGAAGATAATTACTTCTCACAAGAGTTCTTTGAGAGTCTCTACAACTTGAGTGAAGAAAAGTATAAACGTAACCTCCACGCTATGTTCATACTACATCCGTATTTCTGGTTTAAAATGCAAGCATACAAGTTCCTATACTTCATTGCCTATGAAATCAGGGATCGCGTGTGGATGCTAAGTTCACTGAAGGAGCTGTGCCAACATTTAGGGACATCGAATCTCGAAATCCCGCAGTACGTATTGGACTATGATTACATGAAAAATGGACCGTTTAGGAAAGAATCATCTTCCAGTAACAGCAAGGGGAGAAGGCAAGCTACAGAACGAGATGCTCTATAGCTGAACAGTTAATGCATTAAACAGTACAACTATGTATTATTTTTATGAACTAGTAATGTCTGATAAAACTCCAAAATTGTATGAAACACTAGGTGGTTAATTTGCATGGGATTGAGTGATGGATAAATTGCATGCTCCCTACCTGTTCATTAGAGTGGGGAACACGTTCTCTTTCATGATGAACTTGTGTGTTATTGAGTTGTTATTATGTTGGAGTTGAAAGGGAGAGAGGAGGACCCCGTCAATGATAGGCGCTGTTAGTCGGATCACCTGGTCTAAGAAACAGACACAACAATATAATCATGTTACTCAGTTCTGTGCAGTTTAAGCCCACTAGAGTAGGCGGTAGTGTGGATACATATAATTATCACATAATTTGGCGAATTATTAAGGGTGGAAAATCATAAATTAAATAATAATATCATTTTAACTAAAAATACTTTTAAATGCTAATTTAGTGAAAGGAATCTGAAACAAATTATTGATTAAAAGGACAAAATTTCCTATTTTAGTAGATTCTCTATCCAGTAGTCTTACCTATGTGCTTGCTGTTGAACTCAGGATAGTCTTTAGTCATCTGTGGGAACTCGGGGGGGAGGTGGAAACCAGCGGGGGCAGACTGTGGGTACACTTTCTGCTGCATCGGGTAGTTCGGAGTGAGTGCATGGTTCGGAGTGGGGACCATGTGTTGTGGGAATTGCATTGGCTGAGTTGCCTTTGTAGCTGAAAATGTAGATTTGATAAAAATATAATCCTGACTATGCAGTCAAATACCGTTCAACTGTTGTTCTAAGTGTATTGTCGTTTCTTTGATTAGCAAATCGAACTTTCTGCTAAGTTCAAGCGAATAAATCACAAAAAGAGAAGTTCTGAGAAAAATGATTAGCAATAAGTATAATTATCCAGAAGTATACCGTACTTCTAGCATATGATACGTAATGTGATGCATAGGGAAAATTCCACTAGGAAAATATAACTTCACAAAACATGTTTTCTTCTTATTTTTTGTTTAGTCATACCTCAAAATACTACGAATAAAACTATTTTTGTTTGTCCTTTCAATTTTCTAGAAAATGGTAGAACAAATTTGGTAATGAATGAATGGCAATGCAAGAATAGAATGACTCTTCAGCCTTTCCTAGTAAAGATAGACAGCGAACAGTGTATGAAATCGAGTCATTGTAAGAGTGAGAGAAGAAACGGCAAATTATCAACTCACGTGATGCGGAGACTGGCATGGGATAGAAGTTCATAGCGTTGACTTTGTTTTGGTGGGGTTGGAGGAAAGAACCAGGAGTGCATGATCCCGAATTCATCATGTCGTATCCCAACGCAGTCATGTAAGATTTGGTATCAGTGAATGTCTGGCAAGGAAAGAGATAAAACAAACATATAACAGCAAGTGTGAAATGCTAAATTGAAGCTCTACCCTAGGTGAGATGACGTCATAGGGGGCAGGAGGAGGCAGGTAGAGAGAGTTGGGGCGACTCATGTTGGAGTATTCGTAAGGAGACATGAGGTCTGCAGGAGGGAGCTTGTTGATCGGCACCTGAAACGAGATAGTGAATGAGGATGTAGTCAATTTGACCTAGTATTAGAATTGAGTGTACCTGGTGTACAGGGTAGGCCGAATATGGGTCTCTGTAATCTGATATCATGTTCAATGGGCCCTAGGACATGACCATATAAGGACATGATAAAAGCATGGGTGAACATGAGAATAAGCGATCAGTGAAATAACATTACCTGAGGTATCAGTTTATTAGGCGTGCCGTATCCAGTCTGCATGGGACTGGCGCCGGGGTGCAGAGGGGCGAGGTCGTGGTAGGGAGGCGGCATCTGCTGCAGCACTCTCTGACCTGCGACGTGGTTGTAAGGAGGCGGAGGCTGTGAATGCATGTCCAGAGGTAGGCCCTGTACCAGCGGATCATTGACAGGTGTCATCATGTGTTGCTGCTGACTCAGCTGGTGCGGGGAGTCGGGGAATTGGGCGGGGACGGATAGCGCCGCCATGAGGGGGTTCACAGGTGTGAGCGGGGTGGACATGCGTCTCTCCAGCTGTGACATGGTGGGAGTGTGCACGCTCTGCGATCTGTGTGTCTGTGGGAGAGGTTTGTTGGGCGTGGAGTCAGAGCTGGGGGAGGGGGGAGGGCCTGAGTTGAGTTTGGAAGTGGTGAGCGCCGTAGCGGTTGCTGTCGCTGTAGCGATGATGGCCGCAGTCTGGGCTGGGTGGAACGGCGAGACGTTAGTGTTAACTCCCGTCTGTGAGGAAGCCTTGATGGCAGTAGATTGGTTCTCTACCGGGGTAGCTACTGTAGAGGGGGAGCTCGTCGTGGTGGAGGGCTGTGAGTTAGAAGACATGGAAACTGTCGTCTGAGAAAGGTTAGGCGGGGAGAGGGTACAGGTGGTGACACCTGAGTACACAGTAGTGCGAATCGATACTGTTGTTTCTGAGGAACCAATTGAATTGTATTCAGGATTCTCCCTAGAATATATAAGAAGAGAAATTTTAAAAGTGAATACGGTATTATAAATTTTGCTTAGATTTCTTGTCAACCAATTTTCCCCAAATATCCACACAGATACATCTTTAGAAAAGTTAAAACACACAACCTGACAAGGAAAATTATATAATACATGTATATATACTGAAGTTGCTTTAAGATGCACACCCCATTTGGACATATTATACACCGAATTATTATTCAATCTGAAATGGCTTTGATGCAAATGATATACTACTATTATGCTGCATTAATTTCAGCCTGCAAAATCGGAAGTATGTAGAGTATACGCCGATGTTCTCATAGTCACTAGGTAGAGCATGCTAGAACCACATGCATCAAACATATACAGTCGACTCCGCTTAATAGGACCACCGGTTAATCGGGCCACTTTTGGCAGGGCCGGAATATTTCTCACAAATAGAAGCTAATACAAAATATTTTCGGTTAATAGGGTTCTCTGCTTATTAATCGGGCCAAAATGTTTTCTGACCGATGTGGTCCTATTAACCCTCCGTTTCCTCTGGAATGTGTCGCGTCATTTCCGGTTTAAGCCATTTTGGGCGGGAAGCCATAAAAATTCGGGGTATTTACTATAAATAGAAAATACCCCAAGCCCATCCGGGGGAAAATAAGCAGACTCGATTGTATAGTATTACGTCGTAATCCTTCTGGAACTCTACGCTACGTATTCTATGTAATTTATACGTAGAATACGTAGTATACGCGTTGGTCCTAACAACTTAAACAGAAACAAACATCCTTTATGGATTTGTAACTCCAAATAATAGAGAAGATATAGCGTATAATAAGGCAACATTAATCAATTAACATTCTTTTGAAAATTTTGTCCGTATTTACTTGAAAAACACTGATCATAGAACATCGCATAGGTTCAAGAATGAATTAGACATCATATATGAAATATGTCACTCGGCAATGAAAATTCAAAATTACAATTATGTAAGCGTCTATAGCTGGAAAAAAACCGACTTTCAATTTAAACAGGATAACAAGAATTGTAGGCTGATTAAAAATTGGATATAAGAGTTAAACAAAATATTCTATAGAATTCTCAAGAGTGAGTGAACTCATAATCAGCTGATTAGCTAAATATCACAAGTGAATACCATCTGAATTCAAGGGAACTAATTTCATGTTATTTAGTGGATTATAGCTATCATATGGATTTTCCAAAATAGAATATATATTCAGCAATTCTAACTAATCACTAATTATCTCAACAATTCATGATAAGTTCGGGCGAAGATATTTAAAGATATCCGAAATGAGTCAGGGAAATACTTAGAACTTTTAAACATCATAAAATCCCACACATGAATGATTATTTCTCCTACCTTCCAGTTTGAAAGTGTTGTTGATTCACGCGGGTAAGCGAGTTTTCAGATTGTGGCATTGCTTGCTGGGCAGCGTGTATCTGAATCTGCTGTGCGATCCTCTGAGCTTGTTCCTGATTCCCTTGTCTCTTCAAGACTATCTGATCATTCAGGTCATCCCATAACCCCTCTATTCGCTCTACACAACAACATCTTTGTTAAAAATGTGAATTTTTAAAAGGGTTGAGAATGGGAATAAAAGTACGAATCAATCCTTAAAATCATACTTCATAATTATAATACTTTATTTTTTAATGTGAAATAAAATAAAATAAAATAATTATCTGTTAATTAGACACACAATTGTCAATTTGAATTGGCATACATCTAGGAAGTAGTGCCATTATCAAAGTTAATATTCAATGATAGTGATAAGAACCGGGTAAATCGAGATGAGGAGAATCCTTACCGTTGAATTGTGGGGATGCTTGACTCTTGAAGTGGAAGCAACTCTGAATTAACTGATAAGCTAGAGGAAATATTCAGGTGTAAGAATGAGTGGTGAAAGCGGAGAACAAATTAGTATCAAGCTCTCTGTCATAAAATTTTAAATGAGTTTTTCATGATAAATTTTCAGTGGAACTGAAAAAACTGACAAAATGGAAGAATTTTGAACTCAGACACTACGTACGGAACTGTAATTTGAATTAAAAACCAACGAAAAAGATAACATATTTAAAACAATGATCAAGACAAGCGAAAACAAATTAGTTCTTATTTAGGCTTCTACTAGCCGAATTATGGTTAGTTGCATTCAATTTAATGAGAAAACAGGCTACCATCCCACGCCTAATTAAGTTGAATTACTCATCCTGAACGGACATGTGTTCTAGGAAAAATATAGCCAGACTTTAACCTACCGAGGTCCATGTCGAATCCTGGGTTGGGAGCACATGTTACAGCTGCCTACACAAGCAATAACATCAGGTGAAGGAAAATTAAACAATAGTAACAAACTCATAAATTAAATAGAAACGCTAATGGTTTATGCAAAGTATTATGTAAATACCTTAACACAAGATATATACACCAATTATGGAAAATTTAGTTCCATTAACACCAGAAATTCCTGGAGCTGCCCTATCAGGTGACAGACAAGCGAGTCAGAAGCAGTGGCGTAGCTAGCATTACGCACAGTACGCACGTGCGTACTAAAATTACGAAGGTAGGGGCGCAGAATATGAATCATGGCAACAAAACTCTATTTTTTCTTTTTCAGTAGAATTTTTTCTTTTTCAGTAGAATTAAGAACCACATACATTTTCCTTATTATATCAGAGTTCGACAGACAAATGTAATTAATGATCACTAGTTTATAAGCAACACAATGTATCAAAGCCGTTTGACCGGATTAGCATTGATGCATCTACACCGGAATGTTGATGTTGATGTCGAGCGTGTTCTACGCGACTTTGATCCACTGAGTGATAGGCGCATTCTCCTCGCATTTGATTAATCAATTATAATTGAACAATTGATTAGTACATTCAGAAAAAATAGCTATCAAAATTTTATTTTCAGGTGGAAGTGGGGCGCCAATTTCGAGGAGTGCTTAATAATTTAAAATATCTAGCTACGCTCCTTCCTGGTCAGAAGAGAAGAAAATCAAGCATTGGACCAGGGATGCGATATTGATATAGGTTTTTCAAAATATTTAAGAATTTTGGGTGATTTCTCTCATCAATTCGACCATTTATTAAAGTTGGAGTTTATTGAAAATCAGGAATAACATTAAAACGATAATTTCTACGTTTTCGGTTTGTATCTCACAATGGACGCCTCTAACCTAACATTAGATTGCATTGCCACTCAATTACAGTTATTAATACAGAAGTAAATACTGGCTATAATAATATTCCCTCCTAACGAATACCTCTATCGTCATCTCTTGGTTGTCTAATTTGAGGAAGAATTTTCGAATTTCAAATAAATAAAAATTTTAAGTGAGAGAATTTAATCTGAAAAATTATATCTGTAGATAGAGCCTTGTTTCAGGACACATAATCCCATTTCGATTGATTAAAAATATCAACGGGAGACTCGTCAGCACGGACATGCCAATCATGTCTTGATGCAGACAACAACTGTGAGGTACAAAATCGTGAGATTAAGTTTCTATTCAATTGGTTGCGAAATCATCTTTGGTGCACAGATAAGAACAAATAATGCCACAGAATCCTTTCAAGATTGCCGTACAGGAGTCATGTAATCTTCGTAATTAAGAATAGATGTGTTTGTTCGTACTTTCAGTATCTCTTCCTGAAAATTATGCATTTCAATATCAAAATATCTAAAGTGAGAAGTCGTGACATATACTTCATATTGCAGGGTTTCATACAGGATTTTTTTTTTAATCATTGACGCTTAAATATTGTCATTTAACCTACATATCTTTAGATTTTTAAGATCTCTAGATTTAGATCTGAGTAAACCTACAAGTATTGTATATATGGATATCAGGCGATTCATTTCACAAAAGCGGCCACATGAAGACACTCCAAGTGAAATGGATATAGATAAAGGTGCATCTGAAGAGCCATGTTCAAGATTGTTGATATTGTCCTGGGGGGGGGGGAAATCCCAGGGCCACCCCCCCTCTGTATGAAACCCTGTATTGTTAAATTTTTGGACAAATCTTGAGAGGGGTATATCGTGAGATCGTGGAGTTGAAAACAATGCAAATGTAACACAAGATTAGAATTCAAATTTCTTCAAATATCTTTGAGAAGAGAGAAGTGTTGGTCAGAACATGGCAGACAGTGTACTCGTGTGTTGTGAATATCCAAAACGCAGGCGAGTTTCAACCGGATTGGATTTTTTCAAAATGTTGATCAATAAGACCGAGAGAGTGCGGGTCTCAATCACTGAATGGCGATGTGAGAATATTTGTTTATCTGTACAGGAGCGAATTTGTATTTGAATATCTCAACACAGTTTTCCTAATGTGAAACCAGATCCCACAAGCAGAATACCTTTCGACAGATATTATACATATTCTACAATTAAAAGGTTTGAAATTTATTAATAATTCATTAATTACATTTGACTCTGCTTAATTGGGACACTGGTTGATCGGGAAACCGCATATCTATGAAAATCTCAAGGAAGGGAATAGTTACGATACATATAAGCCAATACAAAAATTCATTAATTGGGGATTGCGGTCAATCGGGACAAAATATCGCGACCCAATGTGTCCCAATTAAGCGAACTGTCCTATATATTAGTAGCATTTTGAAAAATAGTAATTTATGAAAATTTGACACCATCCATGCAATAAGGCAGTGGTCTTCAAACATTTTTCCTAGCGTACCCCTCCAACAGTTAACTCATGCTCTGGTGAAGGAGCCAACTCATGCTCCATTAATAATATGAGATGTAACATATATATTTTGCGGACTCAATGAGAGCCGGCGTACCCAGTTTGAATACCACTGCAATAAGTTATTTCAAAATCCATGTCTAATGGCAGTATCTGAGTTTTAGAAAAAGAGGTGTGAAATATCAGCGTGAAACTGGAAAACAAAATAGTCTAATTTTAAAAGTAGGAAAGAATGGAGACGAAATGTGTATTCTACCTCGAATACGAACTGAAAACTAACTACTTGACTGAGCCACCGCAGAGAGATGATAGACTGAGAACTCCTAATTAGTAGGCGCATGCACTACAACGTATCTAACAATTATACTCCATCAGATAAATAGCAACGGCTCAGTGAGAAGTCACTGCTGGACTTGGCCAGGCAAGTCTCATTGTGAATCTACTAAATCAGATAAACGCTAATTCCCAAAGACATGTACACATATATATCTCCAACCAGTAGACCAAATAAAAACTTACAGAGAGACAAGCCAGGAGGGAAGTCTCGTACTGCGGCTGGTACATAGTGAGAGAAGAGCACCACTGCATTAGCTGTCTACAAGCCTTCGCGTAAGTAGCTTGTGAGATTAGATTCTGTCTGATAGCTGATAAAAACCTCTGAGGATCATGAGGTTGCTGTACATACATACCATCCATGTGCATGTTATTCATAGTCATATCTCTCTGTGCAACTGGTAGTGCCGTCAAAAAAGGAACTCACGATGTAATTAAATTGACTTTTCTGCTTTATATTATCTAGGTAGTGAACAATAGGCCACTTATTAGTATTTATATCCACTAGAGATATTACATGGCAAGTACAGATCTCAGGCATATTGTACTAGCTCTATAATTATTGAAGGAATGGAGCAGAAATCAATATTGTTACTAGTGTAACAGAATGAGTTTTTTTATAAAGAGATATGATAAAACTTAATTATTATTATAGTATAAAATATAATGGACCAGGCATCAATCAATTTATATTTCTATATTTTAAAATATTGCGGAAATTAATCCATCTTCACTACCAGACAAACCTTATTACATTTAACAGAGTAGAAATAAATATAACATCTAGTCTATAAAAAAATGAGAGTCTGATTTCTCTAAAAAAGATTATATATATAAATTTCAAGAATTTATCCACACATGTGATTCTATGAAATATTTGGACAGTACTTCCATATTCTCAATACGTATGTATGTATGTATTGAGAAATACCTTACATCATTTGACTTGAAAGAATGTTGCGGCCTATAGTAACAATATTATTCGTATATAAATATGGCCACACATGAAATTTTAGTCAAGATTAATACTACTTTAATTCACTATCACGACACGTTTTTTTAACAGTGAAGGGATAGATGCATAGCATTTTATGAAATTAGGAACAGGTGTGCATATTTACAAGGTATGTAGTCACTCTGGGTTTTTTGCAGGACATTGTAATTACAAAAGCGGGTTTAGCGGCTGACGAATTTCCTTGTATTTTCACTAGGGCTCTTATAAAGGGTCAGTGGGGGATAAAATTATGAAATATATCATAGGTGAATAAGTTTGATGTTGTCTTTGAAATTGCTTTGTTATACCAATCGTTGTTTAAGTGCGAAACAAACTGTTCTGCCAAAGCGGAAGTTTTTGCAGGAAAAAGAGAGAATAAGTAGAAAAGAGCTGATACACGTACACGTGGAATGTAATGCATTTAAGCTCATTTAAAACCAAATTAAGTCAAAATGTCGCCCTTCTGCTTAAAAGTAATCGCCAACAACTATGAATTTATACTTTCACTTTCAGCAATAATTAATTAAGGAAGACCTTTACGATAACGCGATGAATCCAGTCATTCTGCAAGTAGGAAATTAGAGCAATACTGTGTAGCAAGTTCCATATTGCATCTAGGTTCAAATACGTATGCTACGAGACAATAATTCTATAATTTCGTACACAATTCAAAACGTACACAAGTATAAATCGTTTGCCTAACAAGAATGCAGCATATTCAAACGCGTCCAAGATGAATTAATGGCATTTCGTGCTATCTGATCGAAGGATAAGTACTCTGGTTATGGCCGTAATTGGTGCGCTCTGATGGGAATGGAGAGAGGAAGATCATCTGAAACTGTGACTTCATGCAAAATTCCATGGAAAAAGTAGGTTACATTTAGGTCTTTTCTCTCGCCTTTATAGACATCATAGAAACCTGCCAAATGCGCCTTGCTCGTATCAGTGAGGAGCAGTTTAGAATCTTTCACGAGGCACTGCAATGGCACGGTCACATCCAGGACACAGGGAAGCCCGTCATTTATCAGTCTATCAGCGATGCCAGTTCTGCTCTTCAAAATCCCGTACCACGCTTCCTTAATAACTAAGCCCCCTTTATCAGTCTCTGTCGCGAGTGACCGCTCGTATGCTTCACTCATCAGAGCTACTTCAGCCTGACGTTTGCTCTCCTTTTCAAGCTGCTCCTCCTTCACGTGCTCCTCGTTCGCAGCCTTTTTGATCCTCACCCATTTGAACAGAGGGCTGTAGTACACGGCGTAGGCAATCCCGTAGATGGCTAGAGGTAGCAGATGTCCGTACACGCTCCTCTGCACAGTCAGATTATCCGAGAATCGAACTGGGACTTTGAATGTATGACCGTAGCGGCTAAGGATAAATTTAACCATCATACCACCAGGACTCTTGAAAGCGAATGAAACAGAGACAGATATTTGATCTGAAAATGATTTTCTGATAGAATATTTCAGAGCTTGAGATTTAAGTCCGTACGCAATCCCACACTTGATCAGATATTGAGGTGTTGGGAGGTAGATACACTGGAGCTTCACTGAAGGATTGGTTGGTTCGAATTCGAGTTTGGTCGAACAGATGAATCGAGGTGTAAACTGGTGTGAAAGTGTGGTTATCATTTTAGAATGATTTTCTCCAATTTGAAAGCCTACATCCAAATGGGTTTTGTCACCTAGTTGTGCTCTAACTGCTGGCATCGCAAACCCCATGAAATAAGGACCAGCGAACTTAGCTATTCCAGTGAACCGGAAGTGAATGTTGTCCGTTATTCGCTTTCTCAATGCGAGTTTGAGCATAGGCCAGTTACCGATGGATCCTGTGACCTGAGTAAATAACCCAGATACTGAGGTGTAGGCTAGACCGAGGGAAAACTGACCATGGTGCCTGCTCTTTTCATTCAAGGACACGCTTCCTCCTATCGTTAGCCTAGTAGCGCCGATCTCAGTCAAGATGGTTTCTTGAATCAGAATGTCTTCTGTATACACGTATTTCGCGATTCGAGATAGGTCGATACCTTCACTGCCTTGTATCTTATCCACGTCGGTCAAGTTCACGCCAACAGAGAATAACCCATTGGATGAATAGCTCATCATCTCGTCCATTTCCTCTCGCATCCGTATGTACACTTCGTGCTCGAACAACTTGGGATGACGCGTTATGATAGTCCAATTGGACTCGAGTCCCTTCCTCCCATGCGCATCATATATCGAACGTTTTGCAGGGTCCTTTAATACATCGTAAGCTTTTCGGACTTGCATGAATAAGTCCTGAGCAGTTTTCTTCTTGATCGGGTCGCTGTATCTGTCTGGATGGTAGCGTAGGGACATTCGATTGAAAGCGCGCTTCAATTCATATTCATCTGCACCCCGTGCCACATTCAGAACTGAATAGTACTCGTCATCCCTCTGGTCGGAGGGAAGGAGCGCGTCCGAATCAGGAGAATCTGAGTCGTGATTTGGGATTGTGGTCTCATCGCTTAAATTAGGTCTTATCTCGTCGTAGTTGGTTGCCATTTTATACACAATTACATTAGTACATATAAAGGAAAATCCGAGTAGAGAGAGAGAGTTCAGATCAAGAAACAAAATAGTTCGCTCCTTCTTAGTGCTAAGTCTTAGATCTGAATGCATTCATTTAATCAATTCGATTGATAACATATGTAAGCTACGATGTACGTATTGCTATCTCTCGTAACGGAAAGAGGCCTTAGTAGCTTCTTCTTTAAAGAACGAGATAACTCAGTATAGTCGTATAAAGCATAGCTTAGAAGTACGTAATTAATTGTGACAATCAAGACGACTGAACTTCCTATTTGGACTAATGCTGACATACTAATTGTCCATCTTGTTCTTCCTGGAAGTATGAGACAACATTTTGCCTAGAAATGCACTGAAACAGCGAAGCAAAGGACATAATTAGGTTTAACTGATTATGTTATCAGAAATATATCTAGCGTAGGAAGAGCATGCTACGTGGAGTGGGACGGGATTAATTAACTAATTAGCTAGTACTACTTGTGACGATATACAGCTACATACAAATTGATCCAACCCAATTTTTATCAATAAATCCGGGTGCACTTGCATTAAAATAAGGGTTCATTTAGCCTTGGAGACATACCCTCATACACTGCCTGAACAAAAGTATTCGTACACCCCATAATTTCCTATACAAATAGTTATAATACTGATTTATTTAGCGAGTCAAGGTATTTAATTGGTAAGAGATACGCTTAATTTAACTTCAAATTCGAATTCTCCATATTCGAATTACTCATTTTATGATCTTTCCACTCAATTAATCTCCCACAAGGTTAAATATTCTCAGACTGTGCCACATCGTACCACTTATGCCATCATATACAATGGTGATTACTCGTGATATGTGGCATAGGGTAGCAAATGCCGAAAATACTTAATTTTGAAAGAGAGTAATTAAGTTAAAAGCTTATAAAGTGGGTAATTTGAATGTGGAGAATTCGAATTTGAAGACAAATTAAGCGTATCTCTTACCAATTAAATACCTTGACTCGCTAAATAAATCAGTATTATAACTATTTGTATGGGGAATTATGGGGTATACGAATACTTTTGTTCAGTCAGTGTATATTGGCGTCAAAAATAATATTAATAACGCGTAGGCAGTCAGAATATAATTTTGTTCGACACATCAGACAAATAGTGCAACTCCAAAATGAACTGAAATTTAGATTCATGTGTGTGTGGAATATTCTGATGTACCCACAAATAGCTCTATATGGCCGTGATCATGCAGATATGAAACATATCTATACTGTGAATTATTTCAAGATTTAACCTTGCGTAATTTCTAGTTTAAAAGAAAAATTTCAAGTCAAGCTGTGAGAATAATGAATTTTATAATACAATTACAAATACAAAACCCTGGAATTTGCGAAAATTGAAAAAATTTGAACTTCTACAAATAAGCGGTATCGATGGTATCATATCTTTCTTTTAGGAGACTTTTGATCGGAACAAGCCCAGTTACAGAAGCATAAGAGTTAATGATTAAGCAGAGGAGACTAAACCCACAATAGAAACTGCATAATCCAACACCTCAATATTCTGGAAGTCTCTATAATCCGGCATTGTTTCCTACTATGATTAGAGTTAGATAATTGTAATGCATAATCCGACACTTTTTTTTCACCTAAAGCAAATTATGTCCGAATGAAAAGATCAATTACTCCAGTTTCCTCAAACTTGTATTTAATTAATTAAGGTATACATTTTGAAGCTTCAATCTCAACCTGACAATAATACAAATTCGGATCAAAATTGCCATCGAATGACAAGAAATGTGGGAAACTACATTGGCTTCTCAGGACAAAAAGAAGTGCACACTCATAAACCTCGATCATTAATGAAGAAAGAATGATTGAAGACATTCAAAGACGCTTGTGTGCTTAAGTTTGGATATAATTTGAGACGGTATTAGCCAAATCAGTCATCAGTCGCGACAAGGTTTTCTGATAATGCACCGTACAATATACAAGGCATAGCAACAAGCCTTCAACTCAAGTTAATAAAATAAATCGCATCGCGGAGTAGTGTGTGATTATGCTACACCTTATGGTTACGATTGTGATTGTAGTTACACGGTGCAAGATAGGAATTTGCGAATGTCCTATCTGAGAATGGAAGAAGTAGAAACAATAAACTCTAATCTTTGCTAGATATCTCTCTGATAAAAAGGAGGCGATTAAATAAAATTAGGCAGTAGTTGAAGAAAAACTAGGTATATCGAAAATGAATAAATAATTATTTGCAGGTATCATATTGAGGCATGAAAATAATGGATAAATGACGTCCGTATATGGAATACACCAGTACGAGAACTGCATTGTATTCACCTCGGATTAGTCGCTTTGATACATATCAATCGTAGAAACTATAATATTCGGGTATTTCAGTCACTAGGACATTTTAACGATGATGCACATTCATTAACTTACAACTAGCAAATAAATATTCTCAAATATCCTAACACTATCTCAGTGAGCATTAGCGACTACCACCTCTTGTTTTTCTTTTTACCTTTCGGTTTCTTTTTGTGACTGACTGACTGTGAGGATTTAGGCTTATCAGCCTCAACCGGCTGCTGCTGTGCATATTTGCCGTAGTGTCTCCGTCCCAGCCCGCCTTTCTTCTTCATTTTCTTGTAATAAGACCTCTCCTTGAGTGGGAGCCAGCGTTCCGCATCAGGGGGCGAATTGGGATTATAGTTTTGTGGGAGTTTCCCCTTTTTCTTTTTCTTTCGCTTTGGTTTTATTTCCTTTCGACTTTTTTCGTCCTTCTTTCCAATCTTGTCTAGGAGAGGAGTTTTCTTCGTTATCACCTGACGGAGGTTCTGTACCTTTTCTAGTTCCTCAACGTCCACCGTCTTCACTTCCTCCTGTTTCAGGCCAGAGAGCACTTTCTCAGCTTTCGTGATATCAATCGCAGCGTATGTGTTTATAAGGAGATGCAAATAAACGCGATCTTCCTGAAAAAAATCGCGATATTTCTCAAGAAATTCCGCTGCTTCAACATAACAATTCTGTAACAACTTATAGTTAGCCGCATGGCATACGTATTTCTTTATATACTCAACAGCTTTGGGATCAGACTCCTTCAGAGAAGTCCAGTGGTTGATAGCGTTAACCAACACCTCGTCAATCTTGTCGTACCTCCTCAGCTTCGCGTAGAGGGACACCACGAAGGACACGATCCCGGGTGTGAAGCAGAGGGGCGGACAGCTGCAGACAATCTCACAGGACAACTCAAACTGTCCAGAACTGAGCGCGATCTGGGAGAGAGTGAGAACGATGGCGGGGGAGTTCGGGTGACTGGAGAGAATGTCGAGAAGAGATTGCTTTGAGGCGCCTATTTCTCCCAGCTTATACTGAATAGCTAGCTCTAATAGAAGCGCCAAATCCTGCCCATTCTTCTGCATCTTTTTCACCATCTCCAGCCCAGACTTAGCCTGCGCCAGCTGGTTCGTGTTGATGGCCAGCAGACACTTGTTGAAGTGGATGGTGCTTCTCTGCTGTGACGTCATCTTCTTGAGAGCCACGTCGCTGCTGGACGCCTTGATCCTCTTCCTGGAGTCGAAGACGTCTTTCTCCTTGTTGATGCTGACGATGTTATTCGAGGCGACAGCACTGACTGAATGGTCTGACACCTTCTGCTTGATAATGCGGGAGTAGATCTTACTCGCTTCTTGTGAGCGGCCCAAGCACTGGAGTGCGAACGCTTTCTGCACTCGGATCGCACTCATCTCGTCCTCTAGCTCCTCCGTCGAGTAGTCAGGGTCGTTCGTCATCTCGGAGACGGCCGTACTCTCCGCTCTCTCCAGATAGTCCAATGCCAGGTGTGCACTGCCGTTGCTAAGGAGGTAGCTGGAGTAGTTGTACAGCTGTTCATACGTCTCCAACGTCTCTGTCCGTATGGGGGTGTCAGTGGTGGGTGGGGGAGAACTGAGGCTGAGAGCAGCTAGTTGGTTGACCAGTCTGTCCGAGTCTATCTCTTCAAGGTGTGAAATTTCGCGCTGGTACACACCAGCAGACTCAGCGTACTGCTCCATCTTGTAGAGTATCTGAGCTCTGAGCTCCAACTCCCGGATTCCTGTCTCGGACTTGGAGAGAGTTGTGAGCGCTTCCTGGTGTCGGTTGAGACGATACAGAGTGTAGGCGTGAATAAACGCGAGTTCTCTCGTCCGATCACCGAACTTGTGCGAAGAAATATTCCTAAGCACAGCCTCGAAGTTGGACTCGTGCACGAAGCAGACGAGTTTGGTGTAGAAGGCGTCCCACTGAGAGGGGTCCTGTTTCAAGATCTGGTCCGCCAGCCTCCGCGACCGTACGTAGTCGTCCGTGCCCGTGCAGATGTTCAGCTGCTGGAACAGCTGAGGCAGCACGTCCTGCGGAGGGGGGCGTCCCCTGGGTGTGTTCGTAGCCATCCGACGGGGTTGGGCTAACCTATCGAGCTAGTAAACGCGCATTTTAAATTTGAGACCAAACTCTTTCGAGTTTAAGACGAGGTAATTAATCGTATAGTATTTAGGGTAAATGCATATTCTATCTAATTCTCATCCTGAAAAATATTTCGGGAACTTTCCAACCTATTCAGTTACAGTAGAATAGCTGAGATGCATAAATACGTGTAATATATACGATCACGTAATAATAAAATATCTTCCAACGAAAAGAATGTACACAATTCCGCGAAAAGCACGAAAAGTACACACGAGTATATGCTATAGCATTTGAAGGATATGTACGCAATACAATATGGCATTACAATCAGTAAATAAGGATGCGGGTTGCTGTCAGTGTGGTGGAGCCATTCAGAACAAAGTCTCCGCACAGATGATAGCCTTAGCCTCTAGGACATCCTTCAGCCACTGCTCTATGAACTGTCCCTCTCCCGGCCTGTGTACCAGCCTCTGTCCCTCCAACACCCACCACACCTCCACCCTATCCTCCCCCTTGCACCCCGCAGCCAGAGTGAAGTAGACGGAAGCAGCGTGCGCAGGGATCGGTCTACGCCTAGTGGGCTGAGAGAACTTGACTCGGTATCGATGTCTGCCAGAGGAAGCGGGCTCTTCTCCCAAGTAGTCCACACAGTGGAGCCAGGACTCCTCGAGGCTCCAGCACTCCCTCACGTACTTCTTCACACCTTCTTCCCCGGCCTCGACCGTGAACTCATCAGAACGCGGCCATATCGTGCTGCATGGAACCTCATCTTCTCTCTTCTCGTTGAAGGAGACTCGCTTACGCTGTTTAGATCGAGAGCCCTTGCTCGACAGGCTGGACCTGGTGGGGCTGGCAGGAGAGATGGACCCCTCCTTGAAGGAGACTACTTCCACACTGTCCTTGTTCTCAGGATCCACTGACGGATCCACGTCCAGGACAGAATCGAGGTTAGCTGTGTCACTCTGCTCGCTGGAGACACTGATTAGAACTGGAGTCTGCTCTTGATCAGACACCTCTTCAACTCCTGCCACTGCTTCTGCAGACTTAGCTTCATTGGATGGAACAATGGATTGGGGCTTATTCTCATCTGGAACTGTTTCCATCTCTAAAACACTCGAGTCGCCATTAGACGGGAGTAATGGAACAGACTCTAGCACTGGATCTGTTGGAATAGATTCAACAGGAGTCTGTATGGGTGTATTATTCTCTGATCTTTCTAACTCGACATTTGTATCATTGATCTCTTGAAAATCCATCAATGCGGCGAATGATCTATTGATTCTACAAGTATCATAGGCACCAAATTTTGGAAAATAAAATAAAACCTCAGGGGCTTGCCCCCCAGAATATTTTTGAATCTTAGACGCTCAAAAATCGATATATAGCTATTGGTGTTACCTAGGGAAAATAAAATCTCGGACTATAGTGGAATAAAAATGGGATTGGGATACATTCGTATCTACACTCAATTAACATAATTTGGGATTTAGTTGTAACTGTCATGCTATCTATGGTCCCCCCTACAGTTGGTCCGGCCGGACCATGTACTGCGCCATGGACGGTCCCCTTTGTCATATAATACACATGACATGACATGACATGACATGACTTGACATGACATGACATGACATGACATGACATGACATGACATGACATGACATGACATGACATGACATGACATGACATGACTCGACTTGACTTGACTTGACATGACTCGACTTGACTTGACTTGACTTGACTTGACTTGACTTGACTTGACTTGACTTGACTTGAGACCTGAGACTTGAGGCATCATAAGGGAACAATATACTTCTACAAGGTACTAAGGAACAATCACACTCGGGCCTTTCAATAGAATATAGTCACACATTCCGGACTTCTACAGTCTGTGAAGTTGATTTCTACAGTCTGTGAAGTTGACTAAATAAACAAAGAATATAATAAATTAGTTCTTGAATTTAGCCAGTTTACTATTCTCTTGTTTCAATACTAGTGCATTATATATAGGTCTTAACTTTATTAGAAGTGTATACAATGTTTTAGTTCCATAGTAGCACATGCCAAATGAATAATATTAGTACGGGAAGAGCCAGAATAAATGTTTTAAATTTCTGCTGAGGGTGCAGATACATCGTCGTCATAGGTGTAACTCCAGGGGTGGCAGGGGTAGCGTGCCACCACATACCTAAATGTTATGTTGACTTGGGGTGACATGCCACATTAGTTTGATATATGTTTACAAATCTCGCCACCCCAGCTAACCATGAAAAAATCAAAATAGTTACGCCTATGATCGTCGTTAAACGACTATTCTTCCCTACCCAATTCACATTGAACATCTCCTAAACATCATTAACGAATTTCAAGAACTCAACAGTTTAGTTCTGGTCTACACTGTTCTTATCCATGATATAAGCTAACAGTCCGGCTGAAGTTGACTAATATAAAATCTTAAGGGCCAAAATTACATTTCGCCTTTCCAACCTGACAACCAGCAGGCTTGTTAGGTTGGAAAGGCGAAATGTCCCGATGTTAATTTGGAGCACGTTTAGTTAAATTGGACTTGTCCGAATTTTAATAAGGTATTTATGCCCACGTTTTTGTAGTAACGAGGATTGCATTTACTAAATTTGGGGAAGGCAACACTTTTTCTTGGTCTTTTAAATTCAGTCAATTGTTTCTACCCAACTTGAGTATGTATATATGCATGATTCTAGAATAATGAACTACATTACTTAAGAAATCACTCACCCGTGATCTTGTTGTTCTGGTAGTATTCACACGTCTTGGAATGGCTCAATACCATTTTCACGACGAGCACCATCTTTAGAAAATTGAAAAACTTCATGAAGTGTTCTACTCTTCTGTAATTGGAAGTCGAGTCAGGCACGAGACAAGACATCTCGTCCAAATGATTTATGCAATTAGTATTGTCAAGTGAGGTATTATAAATGAGTAATAGAAATAATATGCAGCAAAACAATACATTATTGTAATACACTAGTGTTGTATGTGAAGTAAATATAAATATTGTGGTTACATAATATTTTCAAAATGAATATTTAAACAACCATGAACTCACAATATGAGATAATTATATAGTTGATAATAACAGTTATTTAATTAACGGTTTTAGGATTGAAGTATTTAACCAATCCATGGTACCAATTTTTTGGTGAGTGCCATTGCCTTAGTATATAGAATGCTATGCTCAGCCATTATAGGAGATAGAAGGCTGAAATTTTAATAGAATATGTATACTAACATACCTCACATATGATGTAACTATCATCAAAAAATGATGACTCATCACTTTGTTATGACGTCATCATTACTCATCAAAATTTTAAAAATTGACAAATTTGGTGACTTTTCGAGTGAAATCGATTTTAAAACTAAGATGGTCATATTTAGAGATGATATCTCCCTTATAATTAACCAATGTCACCTCCAGGCTACCGAAGGGAGCCTCCCGCGGACACAAAGTGTCCGCCAGCCGCGCAGCGCAAGCAAGCGAAGCGCGCTTGTAACTACTATAATGGTACTACTAATATAATTCACCAAAGGACTAAATTACTAAGTGCTATTATTTTACATCAGATTTTTTCTTGACACTCTTCACACAGCCATCTCACTTTCTCACTTTCTTTCTTCAAGCGCTTCTTTAGGTACTGAAACGCAGTGAACATGATATCAGCTTTTACATTCACTGCATGCCACCATGTCACCAATTGACGATTCCGGCATTCTGCATTTGCAATAAACTTTGATAGTACAAGATTTGATTGTATCTTCGCGAAATTTTTCTTTGTCCCTCCTCTCTTTAATCCAAGGGAATATTGTTATTTTACCTTCTATAAAACACTCGTACAAGTGACCTCTCATTAATCCCTGCTGATTCATTAAGTATTTTTTCCGGGGTTTTTCCCATAGACAAAAGAGTTGCGTTTGCTACAGCAAATAATCCGCAATCGTTGCTACCAGATTGTTTTTGACTGTTCATAAATTTTAGCTTAATCTCCTTTTCCTGTGTGTAGAGTAGGGATGCAATTTGTTCCTTCACCCTAATGTTAACAGATTGGTAGATGCTGTCATATACATGTATCTCGGCGTGTTTTGTCCCTATAGTGCTGACCAGTAGCCAATGGCCTTGTCCATTTTGTAAGATCTGCAGAAATGGCTGCTTTACAATGTCGAAAGAACATGTTTGTCCTAATGAAGGTACTTGGAGGCCTTGTAAAAGCGGCATTTGGTGCTTCAGAATATTTTGCGCTGCACATATAATATTGTCATTGAGCCACGCATTTGGATTAAGCAATAAATCTCTATCAGACTTGTACAATTTGTATATATCCCCTTCCATCCAAATTTCAGGTTCATATTCATTCGTCACTTCACAAATTTCCTCTGTATATATTCCGTCAAATCAAGTGTTACTTCGGGTATAGAGTTGTTTGCACGTCGCCTCTTTATTACCAGGTTCTTTGCTGCAACATTTTGACTAGAAAACTGAAGCAGCATAAACACAAATATATGCAAAAAATAAATTGGTTCGTTACCTTTTTCTTTTTGTTAGGAGTATTCTGTTTTATAATCAGACACCGCTTTCGACCATTAACACTTGGTATATTGGAAAATTCATCTGGAATTATAGTCTCCATGGATGTTTGAGAATCCAGCAGTGGCGTTTTAGGTGAATCACATTCATCAATACATGAAATGTCTGAGGTAGATGACCATGGGGGTTGATTATCCAGAGAAAAGGAAACTGGAGAATTAATAAAGTCTTCTTCATCTCCACTTTTGTTAAGTAGGTCTTCAGATTGTAGTAGTGGATGAATTTCTTGTGAGGACGAAACTGGAGGCTAAATTAAATACTATTGAAAACTCGAGTGTACATTTTCCACATTCGTGCATAATAAAAGATTTAAAATTTACCTGATAGTATCGCTTCAAATGTGTACCATTTATCCTACTGATGATCTTGCTGGGTTCAACAATTCCTTGAAGACTGTAGAGACCTCTACCAAGAGCTTTGACAATAGTATATGGTCCCACCCAACTTGGATCTAGTTTTCCTCCTGCACGTTTCTTTCGTCTGAAGTCCTTCTTCAGGACCATCGAACCGACCACAAATATATTTGGGTTGGCATGCTTTCTATCATAACAAGCTTTTTGCCTCTCCTGAGCAATCAGAATGTTGGCTTTGACAGCTTCAAGCGTACTTTTCCCCTCATCTAGGAATTCGTTAATTTGATCGTCATCACCCTCTTGCATATGAAGTACTTGTTTCTGACCATCCTTGTTTATGTCAATTGGAATAACAGCTACTCGTCCGAACATCACCTCAAATGGAGTGTATTTCGAAGATTCATGCTTTGAAGTATTATAAGCAAATATAGAAGTGTCCAAGTAATCTTCCCAGGACTCGTTTTTTTCTGAAACAAATTTGCTGAGTGTCGGCATGTAGGGAGTCTTTTGGCTATGGCTCCACTAAGTTCTGACCTTTTATTTAGAGATGTTATATACCTTATAATTAATCAATGTGAGCCTAGGCACCCAAAGGGCGCCTCCGGCGGATACAAAGTGTCCGCCAGCCGCGCAGCGCAAGCAAGCGAAGCGCGCTTGTTATATAATAATTATATAATAATTATATAATAATTATATAATAATTATATAATAGTTATATAATAATTATATAATAATTATATAATAATTATATAATAATTATATAATAATTATATAATAATTATATAATAATTATATAATTATTATATAACTATTATATAATAATTATATAATAATTATATAATAGTTATATAATTATTATATAACTATTATATAATAATTATATAATAATTATATAATAGTTATATAATTATTATATAATATTTGTATATTTTCACACGATTTAACGAATTTTGAAAATTATGCTAGAGACTAGCTTCCAACGGTTGACAAGGGGTTTTCAGGGGTGTAGATTTCGAATATAATATTTTCAGATTTATATGATGAATTATTTGTTTACATTAGATACTTTAATCGTAGAATGCCCAGAGGGGGCACAGTGTCCCCGATATCGCGGATGTCTCCCAGCCATTTTCTATGGCACTGAAGCCATATAAATGCTGGGCATTCTACAGTTAAACGTTTGAAATGGGGTTTTCAGGGGTGTAGATTTCGAATATCATATTTTCGGATCCATTAGAGAAATTCTTCATTAACTTTTGTTTACAACTTTTATATAAAGCAAAAAAATCCAAAATAGGTTAGAATAAATAATTTCGGGCGCCCGCAGGCCGACTCTGCGGATACACAGTGTCTGCATGTATTATAATGTATTATAGTGTATGGCATAAAAAATTATGTTCATATTTCACACCTTTATATACATATTTTCACACCATTTGACAAATTTTGAAAAATATGCTCGAAACTAGCTTCCTACGGTTGACATGTGGTTTTTAGGGGTGTAGATTTCGAATATTATATTTTCAGATTTATATGATGAATTATTTGTTCACTTTTGTTTACAATCGATACATAAAGTAAACAAGTGACAAAATTAAGCGAGAAACTAGCTTCCAACGGTTGACATGTGGTTTTTAGGGGTGTAGATTTCGAATATCATATTTTCAGATCGATATGATAAATTATTTGTTTACTTTTGTTTACAATCGATACATAAAGTAAACAAGTGACAAAATTAAGCGAGAAACTAAGAGATTTGCTTCCAACGGTTGACATGGGGTTTTCAGGGGTGTAGATTTCGAAAATAATATTTTCGAGTAAGTTTGATATTTAATTTTTTTACTTTTGTTTACAATAGATACACAAAGTAAACAAATTACAAAATAGGCTAGGGACTTACTTCCAACGGTTGACATGGGGTTTTCAGAGGTATAGATTTCGAATATAATATTTTCGAGTAAGTTTGATAATTAATTTGTTTACTTTTGTTTACAATAGATACATAATGTAAACAAATCTCAAAAATATGCTAGAAACTTGCTTTCAACGGTTGACATGGGGTTTTCAGGAGTGTAGATTTCGAATATCATATTTTCGGATCCATATGAAAATTTATTCGTTGACCTTTGTTTACAATATATATATAATGGAAAAAAATTAAAAAAATAGTTTAGATTGAGTGTCTCCAGGCGCCCGCAGGGCGACTCTGCGGACACGAGGTGTCCGCAAGCCGCGCAACGCAAGCAAGCGAAGCGCGCTTGTATATAGTATATATACATTAATCGAGTTTTAATAGTAAGGATAAGGGGGGAGCGTTTATTCGGACGCCTAGCGTGATCCCCTAGCCTGCTAGCCAGCATTAGCATACAGTTTTGTTGATACATAGTTTAATAAATATGAAGAAGTGATAGAATGAATAGAGTGACACTAACAAGCTACGTAGTTTAGATGTTATAACAGATTAATAGTTTTGCATATAATAAGTATAAGTAAATAATAAATAAATAATACTAAACAAAATAAAGCTGTTATAGCACAGTTAATTCCAGACTCTATTAGTGATTTTTCTATAAGATATATATCACATCTATCTACTTTAGTAGTAATTCTTTTTGTAGGATAATTGGTGAACTACTGGGATTTTAGAAATATAGTACGTATTATACAATTCTTTTGAAGAAATTGATATTTTCGAGGTAACTTCCTACTGTAGCCCAAACTCTTCCCCTCTTGGATTTTCTATCTTCTGCAATCTTCCTTTCATACTTTTCAAATGGATTTTCTCCTTTTTTGATAGCAAACTCAATAAATTCAACCTCCCTCCTTATTTCTTGTAGTTGTTTGATACGTCCATGAAACCCAGGCCTACCATTCCTCTCTTCTGAACCAATCAGTATATCGATATAGTCTAGAGTAGACAATGGATTAGGTTTTAGTGCTATCTCATCAAGCTTTTGTAAGAGTTTCCGAACTTCGTTCGTCATTCCAACTATTTTAAACTGCCTTGCTTCTATTTCATTTATAATTCCATTTACAATGGATTCAGCTGAAACGAAATCTCCTTGAGCTTGTTGATACCTCTTTTTCAAATCCATTGAATCTTTGGTCACCTGTTTACGGACAGTCATGATTTGGAAGTCATTATTAACATGTTTAGACCAATGACAATTCCTAGGACATTTTACACATTTTCCACTACTCATGGCAGCACACCCCTCTTTGTCGTTGTTATTAGGAATGCCACAAGGATAGTGACAAGTTGTATTACATTCCAAACAGTTGGTAATGTATGTGCCGTGAGGAATCTTATCATGATTGATAACATCTTCCTCCACAGTGTATGTGAAGTTCTTATTTTTTTCAATAATAGATTTATGCGTCAGAACAATGTCAACTTCCATTCCCAACCTTTCAAGTTCATTGAGTCCTAACTGAATCTCTTCTTGTAGCCCTTGGATTGTTATCTCCATTTTTGTTCTTGTATCTAAAATAGTTTGAGTGAGATACAATGATTTAGGAGTAACTGTGGATAGTTTAATTAGAAAATCTCTGTAACTCTTTGTGCCCATTTTCCAGAACATTTCATCGAAATCATCATCATCTGATCCGTATCCATGAGAAGAAGATTCTCTCTCAGAAAATAACACAGAGTTGTTAAACTTAAACCATACATTACAAGGAATTTTCGCCTGTTGAATCGCAGCAATAGCTTCTGGCTTTTTACCGTCAGCAAAAGTAAGTAAAAGAAAAATATTTTCTTCGACATCTCTGCCAAATAGTGAGAGGATTGCATCAAAAATATATCGCTGAGTTGGAGTCAGCCTTGAGAGACAAGACTGAGCAACGAAACCTATGACGTCGATATGATCAATTCCGTCGTGACCTGTTGTAGAAAAGAAATTTTTTATTTGCTGAGTAATCTCCATATCTCTCCTTATTCCTTGAGTATCCCCAAAGCCTGGAGTGTCAATGATAGTCAGAGTGAAAGGCAGCGGGAATCCCTCTTGATGGTAGAGGGTGTACGCAGTGATACATTTAGTCTGGCTTTCTGATTGATAGCCTGAACCATCCTCAGAATCTAGCATCAATTTGTATCTGAACGGATCTTTAAACTTGACTGAAAAAAGATAATTAATAATTCCATTAATCAGAGTTGTCTTACCAGATCCGGTCGCACCTACAACCAGAATGACCTTCTCCGGATAATGATTTTGTTTTCCAAACACCTTCTTGCGAAAACCCACATTTTTATTGATGCTAAATGTTTTCATCATAGGTTTGTAAATTTTTAACTTATTCTGATTGTTTACAATCTTGCATTGCTTCTGAAAGCGAACTGAATCATTTTGAACTGGGGTGTGAGGTTTGAGTTGAGGGTGTGGAATAGTCAGAGCTTTGGGTGGAGGCAAGGTACTAATACCAGAGGGAATAGGAGAATGAGTTTTGTTTGAACTTGAGATAGTTTTAGAGGCCCCTGACTCTCCTTTAAGAGATCCAATCAATGATAGAAGCTTCTTCTTTTGAATAAAATTCAGTTTTAAAACACGAATTGAGTCTTCATCTAAAAATGTTAGATCATCAAGCTCCTCTACTCCTAACTCAGTTAAATATATTTCAATCTTAGAAAGACCTGCGGTTTTCAACACATTGGATAAAGATGTCCTCGTTTCCTATCAAAGCAAGGGAAATATAAACATAAATGCCATTGGAGTAGTCATCGCTGACAAGGCATGGGAGACATGAGGCAACAAGTAATTGGAGCAATCATTTTTCGATTGTAAATGAATAAAATATACGTAGAATGTTATTATGTGTATTTTGATACGTAATGATGACAGCATTTCTGGTTTTAATGCTGTGTCATATGAGATATGTTATTATGCACCTGTGATTCAAATTTCAACTTTTAATATGATAGTACAATACATTTGATAATGGCAGAGGTGTGGCTAAAAACTTTTCTAATTATAAAATTTGACAATGACACCACTATCCCGTAATAAGAATCAGTTTTTTGCAACTGTTTTTTCAAAATCAATTCTTTACAGTTATGACTAACTATTTGGTATAAGACTATACGTATTATAATTGGGATTTAACCTACAATAAAAGATACGATTAATTGAGAGAAACTCTATACACTATACATAGAAGCTGAGTAAATATCACACATCAAAGAATATAATCAACTCAAAAGGGATGATAAGTTCAGAAAACTAAAAAAAAGAAACAAAGGAGGGGAAAAAATAAAAGTAAAAGGGAGATAGGAAAAGGGGACTAATTAGAAGTTAAGTCTTTTGTAGGAGATCGCTCAAAGGCGGAATTCTCGTTCACCGGTAGAGTTGTAATACTTTCCGAAAACCTTGATCTCAAATCCTTATTTTCGCCCTCCAAAGTGCGGATTTTCTTTTTAAGCTGGTCAGAATTTTCAGGAAATTCTCCATGACCAACAACCGGTTTGAACGTCTTTCCTTGAGGGTCCTTATACATGTAGTAGACAACAGGGCCAGCGATAATAGTAGGGACGACAAATCCTTCTGATAGAGCGAACAGGCACACGAGACCATATCTGACATCAACATTCGGGGCTAAGAAGAGCGCTAGAATCAGAAGAATTGAAAAGATCAGGACGTTGTACATTGTCCATGTCACGATGGAAGAATATTTGTTCGCTTTGTTCACGACCTTGCGTAAATGGTAAGCAAGAAACAGGCCTATCAACACCAATAGAGACTTCATGACGATAAGAATGGAGAAAAATACAATGAAATAAGATCCTTCCTGAGACCTACATTCAGAAACAGTGTAGATCGGAGGATCCCTTAGTCCGGAGTTAACGTTGTAAGTCACATAACTTAGAGGAGACGTCAAACCCCATACGAGCATGTAAATAGTATCGATCACAGTGAGAGCAATGGGCAGAACCAAGATATGGTAGAATTGAAGGTATTTTGAGTATGTAAATTTGTGCTTTATAGCTATAACATAATACTTAATGGCTTTGCCTAACATTCCACCGAAAATGATGCTGATTGAAACAGCTAAAAGCCAGATGCGAAAATGACAGAGGAAAGTACAGGAACCATAGTTAGAAGAACACTCTAGATAACGCCCGTCGACCGACCAAAGGAATGCAAACAGGAAAATGCAATAGACCCCTGAAACAATCGTGATGGTAACGGAAGGTTCTGACTTGGTTACTGCAGCATACTTCTTCACCCAACCGAAAATAATTATCGCATTTAAAACCGTTACATAGCCAACACCAAACAAGAAGAATATTATCGCTAATATAAAGATTGAAATGTGGTGGTAATGTGTCTCAATGCCATCGGATGCTGTTTCTGGGTTGAAATAAACGAAAGGAAAACTTGATTCGTAAGTGAAATTATCATAAGTAGCCAGAGTACTTTGATTTAAAGGTAAGCCCTCGTAGAGACCACGAAAAGCGAATTGCCCATCGACTATCTCTGACAACTGTATGCGTCCATCATGCCGCTGCCTATCAAAATAAACCACATTTCCTGTCCAACCTGTAAAGGTAGTATTTTGCATTTCATTGAACAATTTCTGAGTATCGACACGGTCTGTGCTAAGGTTTAGAGAGGAAGACAGTGATAGTTGGTGCAGAGCTAGTGCAATGGTCCAGGTACAGTCATATGCGTAGGCATCGTAAATAAATGCATTATCATTGAAAAAACTTTCGCCCTCACGCGTCGCGACGGAGTTATTAAATGCATTATAAATTTGCAATGGAGTATATCCAGATATGGTGGTCTCGTTCACAGCTGAAAAATCTTGAAATCGGACAGCGGGATTAACAGCGGGCGAACCATTGGTCACAGCTATGATTTCCTCCAAGGTGCAAGCCCCTTTAGTCACGCCAGATACATCATGCGACCAACTGGCGGAGTACCAGCCTAAAACAATCCAAGTAGTTCTCGGGGGCTGGAGAGCTGGGAAGTTTCGCAGAAGACACATCGTGTTCACAAACTCCTCCTGGTACATATTGGCTACGATAACACGGTACCCATCAGCTTGAAACCGATTTAGGATTAGTTCTATAGACGTTAAATAGAGACTGTCTTGTGAATCGAAAATTTCAGTCGTGTAAATCACGCCTAACTCATTCAAAAAACCCTGCAGTCTTCCTCCAATAGACACGAATATATCCTCCTGTTGATTTATGATGGCAACTCGACGGAAATTCTGCTGACGAATAAACAGGAGCTGACCTGAAACAGTATTGATGTCAGAAGGAGTTCCAAGCAGAAGCAAAGGGTATCTATCATTATTCGTTAGTGAGGGAGAGGTGGAGGCAAATGTCACAGCTGAGAAGTTGTAAAAAGCCGCTAACTCAGCTACAGGCCCTGTTACACTGGAGCAGGCAGGACCTAAAATCGCCTGGTAGTTCTGATCCGATTCCTTAAGAAACTCAAAGAGACCACTTAAACCTACCAAGGGGTTACATCCCGAATTCCTATAACTCACTTTGAGCGTGTAGTTGGGCAGTACACCTGAATCTGAGTTAATATGCAGGAGTGCCAGCTCAATGGCATCCCTTGACGCTTCTAACTCAGCGCCGGTACTCTCAAACGCATTTAGGCATGCAATGTTAACCACAGACGTCTGGAAAGTGGATACGAAAAGCAAACTAAAACAAACTGCGAAGAAAGCACGGAATATCATCTGCTGTAGCCTGTAGGTTTCAATCAGAGTATATTCAGAGAAATAATTAAATTATTATTGCAAATATATGCGTCTTAAATAGAAGTAGATAAACTGGGTAAGACATTATATGACATTCAAGCTATCAGGTTTAATGAGACTATTGAATATATTTGTAGAGTCTATGATTTAAACTGATCCGATTTCACACAATAAGATAAGATAGTATTATTAATCTACAAGATTTATTCACTTGGAGGAGAACTATAAATATTGGTCAACAGACCGATAATGGAGCTCGATTAAAACAGCGATGAGGGTGTGTAAATATGTATATGTTGCAGGCGAAATGCGTTTCAACGCGAAACGCATTTCGCCTGCAACACACACATTAACATTATAACCATTTAAGTGTGATAATCGGATTTTACATACTACGTAAATACCTATACTATCCGTTGATTACATTAATACCATTCACAGGCGTTAAAGTGAATTTATAGAATTCTGCGAAAAAAAGATGGTACATAAAAGCACCATAAAGGGACCCTACATACCAAATTTGGTAGCAATCAGACTATTAAATTTCACAGGATCGCATACGAGCGTATGGACTTCCCATAAATTGTTCTAAAAAATGAGGATTTTACACGAATAATAATATTTAAAATTTAGGCAAATTCTTGAAAATTTCAAGTCATCATCTCTTAAACTTTGGTCAGGGGAGTGGCCATGGACTGACGGATCATCAGCACTCTAAAACGTGAATAAAAGTACCTTAGGACTAGAGTAGATATCGTGTAAATTTATGATTAATTGTAGTGAAACTTTTACCGTAATCTAAAGGTGTGCATAGTCTGGCGAGGAGTTTACTCTAGTACAGCGGTTTCCAACCCTTTTGGCTGTGGACCCTCCCCCCGATAGCAATTTTCCTATATTCTGTGGACCACTAAGGGGTTCATGGGGCCCAGGCTTGGAACCACTGCTCTAACATTTACCAACTCCTCACTCCTGTATTAGTGTATTTGAGTTAAGGTATATCAACAAATACCGTGTGCAATTAGCTAAAATTATTTCCCTAATTTTCCAGTGCATACATTGAGTATAAATTAAATAACTTTGCATACCAATTTCTTACCTCCTTGAAGGGGACTACTTCCACACTGTCCTTGCTCTCAGGGTCCACTGACGGAGTCACGTCCTGGACAGAATCGAGGTTAGCTGTGTCACTCTGCTCGCTGGAGACACTGATTGGAACTGGAGTCTGCTCTTGATCAGACACCTCTTCAACTCCTGCCATTGCTTCTGCAGACTTAGCTTCATTGGATGGAACAATGGATTGGGGCTTATTCTCATCTGGAACTGTTTCCATCTCTAAAACACTCGAATCGCCATTAGACGGGAGTAATGGAGCAACAGACTCTAGCACTAGATCTGTTGGAATAGATTCAACAGAAGTCTGTACGGGTGTATTATTCTCTGATCTTTCTAACTCGGTATTTGTATCATTGATCTCTTGAACATCCATCAATGCAGCTTATGATATATAGATTCTATACTATACAAATGTGAACATACTTGCAAACCTCTTTTGTTAAATTTCCCTGGATTTTAATTGAGGTTGTACCAGTGTTTCCCTCTGGATTATTGGAAAGTGGTTAATTTTCCAATTATTATGCTGTTTATTCGCGGGAAAATTGCATTTTTTGACAAACTAAGCGGGTTAGACAGCGGGCTTAACGCTCTCTACGGATTATACTGTATTTATTAAGGTTGCACAATAAGTTGAGCAACAACTCCGAATTACAAGTAAAATATGTAGTATTCGGTTTGGCTTTGCAAGTACGTATGGCATGTAGATGTATGAAATTGCGGTTGGACATAGACATAATTAATGTATTTCAGTGCTACTACATATCAGATTACAGGCAGCCCTTGCCGTTAGCGGAAAATATTGTGTCGAGTTTTGCCCTTCGCGAATAGGTCCCTCGACTATTCGCGGTTTTCTTTGCAGAATATTTCGATTAGCTTTTGTAATTAGTTATGAGTGTCTATCCTCAAATTCAAATTATCTCGTATTCTAGCCTAACCAAAAATAGTCATCAACTAAGGTATCGTTTTCCTAATTCAGAGACTGACTCAACACATCTATGGTATTAATTAAACTTAAATTTTATTGGCCGTAGTTTTATTCGTCCCTTTACTTGAAGAACATTAATTAAGCTTTCATTTTGGATATTATGGATGATACTTAACGAATCTTCTAGAATACTAGGAACCTAACCCCAGGATTTTCGTTAACCTTTACTCTCGCCGTTCGCGGATTTGGCACTCCCGGCAATTCTCAGAAAAAGGACGAAAAAGGGACGAAAAAGGAAATATTTTAATTCATTGACATTTTCTCAAATTTTTCATCCCCGCAAAAAAAATTGGGTCACTCAAAACTGATATTCTCAATAGAAAAGTCACAATATATACATATTTCCGAACAAAAGTATGAGAAGCTATAAATCCTACATAGTATATACAATAGTATCGCATTCATTGCTTTGAGCATATAATGGGTCTTTTCTTAATCTTTGAGATCACCAGTGGACTTCTCCTTCTTCTTCTTCTGCATGATGCTAGGTATCTCACTTCGGGAATGAATTCGCTTGGAAGGAGAAGAAGGGAGAGGAGTACATACAAGTTCTTCCTCAGCTACATCAGGGGTAGAGAGACTGAAATATTTCGGCTTTTCAAAGGTCAAATGATCGAAAGTTTCAAACTCTGCCCCTTCTATGTCTTCAGCGAATTGGTCCTTAATCGCGGCTGTAGGAGGGAGATGACAGAGACTAGAAACTCGATATGATATGCTCAGATCAAAATCTCTAAACGACTGCTCAGGACATTTATCGTACGCAAATAATTTGTGCCCTAAACGCCCTCTAGTAAAGTGATTCATTTCTTTAGGAGACATAGGTTCTACCTTCACACCTTTCAACGACCTCAATTTCATGATTCGGTTGCGTGCTTGAGTATTTTTCGTTTCACTTTCTTGTTGATAGATAGAAGCAGTTAGTATGGTTAGAGTTCTGTACAAACTTTGATTGATTTGAATTAGCCTCGTGCAGACATCACAAGGAGATCTGAGAGTGTACCAGACTAGATCGCACTTCCCCCTCTCTATCTCATCACTTTCAAGATCTGGGAATATTCGTTTGGGTCTTCTACTCCAATAATTGAAGAATTTCTCCTCTGCATGGGTCTGCACTGTACTGAAGTCATTGAAAATACACAAGGAAGTGTGAGAAGAGTATTCGCGTTGTATTATACAGATCAGCCAGGTGGAGTTAGAAATCTTCCGAACCCCCAATTCAGGTTTACTGAATATGGAACATTCTGAACAATGTGTGCTGATCATTTGATGATAAAATAAGATACGTATTCTATAGTAATATTATACCCAATCTAAAAACAGGGAGAGAGGGTAATTACTTTGCTCATTAGGGACGGGATAGGAACATGACTCCATTGGTTGCTGGGATGATGACTCAGCATTGTGTTATCATTCCAGAATGGTGGAGCACAAGCACGGGACATTACTCTCCTTCCTGTGAGGGATATTCCTTTTCACCCCAAACTTTGTCACATGAATCCAGATTGGTTGTAAATTAGGTTTTGTATTGGAGAGAGAAAATTACACACTGCCTTGTCATCATCACTCATTTCAATAGTGGCATCCTCTTAGTTTTAGTATTGTATAGGAAGCACAATTAAAAGTGCTAAACTACTTCCACCCTTCTCGATTCAAAATGGTTGACTCAATCCCTTTGGTCTGAGTCCCCATCAGTTGACTAATGATTCCCAAAGTTTGGCGCCCCTGCCTCCAGATATCCATCCAGTGACATTTGATGAATAATATAAGTAGAATTCTCTGTCCAATGCAGTTACGTAGTTAAGAGTGGAGCCTAACTACTATCGCCATATCAATAAATAAATACATAATTGGGGAAGTCGGTTTTGATTTCATGGCCTAAGAGACAAAATAACTGACGGCAAAACCCCCGATTATTTCGTAATGGAATTACTACTAATAATAAAACATTGTTTACAGAGGCCGAGCAACAAAAAACGATGGACAAAATAAATAACTTATACTGGTAGTCGAAAGCTAATCTTATTAAGATCAAATATTAATCATTTCCTGTCCTCATCTTCAAGTAACTTCTTTTTGACACTCTCCTCACAAGAATCTTCAGAAGATCTTCGCTTTGTTTTGTCCATTTTAGGAATCTTAGGATCAGGAGCTGCTGCAGATTCTACAGAAAATTTCTGTGTGTCGCACTCCACCTGATCAATTTGAGTTTTAATTTCAAATATATGAGCTATAGAACAAGATCAAAGTAAACTCTCTAATTTAATAAGGCAATACTGGCATGTCACTATAAGAACGGTACTAACATTATTTTTCTACACTTTTTCAGAATAGCTTGAATTTTTCTCCCCTTTCTAAAAACCCGATTCTTAAGTAATTCAAAAATTATTCTCTAAAATCTTACCTGAGGAATAATAGAAAGGTAAGCCGGGTAGCTTATGGCCTAAACGATGTTTCGTTTATTGGAAGTACTCATAACTCGACATAGCTTTTAGCATAACACCATTTTTCTTCAATTCTAAAATTCTGTCGAGTGGGTTATCTAGATCATCATCTGTTCCTTCACTTCTAAAGCAAGACGCAGTAAAAATGGTCAAGTTTTTGTAAAAACTTCTATTTTTTATTATTAATTCTGTACAGTTTCTGCATGGTGGTCTCAGCATGTGCCACTCAAGGTTGGAAGTTCCTCGAATTATATCATTCATTGGGAGATCAGGAAAAATTTTTTTAGGTTTTCTCTTCCAATATTTGAAAAAAATTTCTTCAGCATGGATACTCCTGACCTCTTCCTTTTTCTTATCAAAATAATCTTTATTAAATATCGAATAGGATAAATAATTTGAGTATTTTCTTGATATCTTGCAGACCACCCAAGTAGATCTGTAGCCTCGTTTTCTTATATGAGGATTGAGAGTGGAACTTGTAGAACTATCCGTGTCACTCATTGATCATGTTATTCACAAATGTGAAGATATTATATCACTGTACAACTAAGAATAAAATTCTAAATTATAGTAGGGCGGACTTCCATTAATTAACATGATACTCAGTCATATTAATCAATAAAGTGTGGAGATATTATAGTATACAAGAGCTTCGCTTGCTTGCGGTGCGGGGATTGGGGACACTGTGTGTCCGCAGAGTCGACCTGCGGACGCCTGGAGTTACTCAATCTAGTCTATTTTGGAAATTGTTTACTTTATATAAATATTGTAAACAAAAGTAAACACATAATTTATCATATTGATCTGAAAATATAATATTCAAAATCTACACCACTAAAAACCTCATGTCAACCAACCGTTGGAAGCTAGTCTCTATTTTTCTAAATTTGTCAAATGGCGTGAAAAATTGTCTATAAAGTGTGAAAATATGCATATAACCTTTTTTATTGCTATACACTATAATATAATTAAGATATCTAACATAAGCAGTGGCTTTGAAGTACAAGTATTAATAACAATGACAGTCTTGTAGTGTCGTACAATGATTTCTATTGTGAGAGTGAAGTCATATATAATTTAATGAAAGGGGTGAAAATTTGTTTCTCATTTTGTTTGCAGAGGTGTGAAAATTTCGCTTAGATATTCGGACTTAATCGTAGATTCATCATTTGACACCTACAAGCCAATTTTCATATCTAGACTTGTCAATTCTTCAATCAATTCGGAAGGTTTCTACCGTCATGATATACTTCAACAATACATGTAATTTAGTAGGCAAAATTTTCATTTTTTCTAGCCGTATCGTAATCAACAATACAATAATCAATCTCCAGAATAACCTTGCAGAATATATTCAAAAATTGGGAGGCACTGAGGAGGGAGAAATAATGTTAATAGAATTCTAACAAATTAGAAGATATTTTAACGATCATTTCGGCTAGTAAATTAGTTCATATCAAATATTCTAGCGATGGACTCAAAGACGGAATGGGGGCAAGAAATAATTTTATAACATACAAATATACATCTAACTAGATTTCCATATCTCAAACATTTAATCCCTCAGCTGTCTTGGACTGCTAAAAATATCAATAACCTCAATAGACTAAATCCAAATTATTAAACTACAAAATTTCAGTATTCATCATCTGGATAATCAGGAAGTTCATCATCAGAATATTTGAGCTTTGTCTTTTTCTGCACAGGTGACGGCTCACGTCGATGATGAGTTCGCTTGGAAGGGGAAGCGGGTAGAGAAGTGAGTAGAGGTTGCGGCTCAGATACATCTTTCACGTACCTCGAATGATCCACTGTTTCAGACGTACCTTCTATTTCTTCAATTACTTGATTTTCAATCTCAGCTTTCACAGATAAATGACTGGGATTAGGAACTGGAGGTGAAATTTCCAAATCATTATAGAGAAAATCTTTTTTTGGAGAGATAAAAGGAAACCTTGGTAAGTCATGACCACGATTTTTCGTGAAATGGTCATACTAAAAAAAAGGAGATATAGGTTCTACCTTAAGGTCAGTCGCTCGTACTAACTCCCTAGATTATAACTGTTTTCTTGTTATAATTGAATTCTTTCAATGTTATGGAACTTTGATACAAGGATTGTTGAATTCCATCATGTTTGGATTTTGTGCTAAAATTATTACCACCTGGCCTCAAGTTATTGCAGTGGTTCCCAACCTGGGGTCCATGGACCCCTTAGTGATCCATAGAAGATATCAGAGGAAGGTTTATAAATTTTGTATTACGGTTAATAGGAGGGGGTCTACAGAATATAGAAAATCACTATAGGGGGTCCACAACCAAAAAAGTCGAAAACCGCTGCATTAGACCAGAGAATCATCACTTACAATATGCATTTCTATCAAATGGTTTCTCTATAAAATATAGTGCAATTGTTCCTCGTGATAACTATAGCTAGGGAGTCAAGTCTTTACTATTGACTCTAGGCATACTATTCATGCTCAGGGCCCCGACTAGCCAGGTTTTCAGAAATTCTGTAATTTTTCAGCGAAATTCAATTAAGCAAATAATATTTTAAACGATTTATTTTAAAAACAGCCACGTTACTCCTTATCTGTGCCATATGTCATGGTTTAAAATTATTAGTTCCTTTCTAACACTCGAATACTACCCACACTATCCCACGAAACGTCTGGGACTTTATAGAATAGAATAGACTAGAATGGATTATAATGGAAAATTCTGACCCTAGGCCAGCCATTTGTGAAATTTTAGTTTGTTTTAGCAGCTTATCACTTTAGAATCGTGGAGTACACATACATATTCATTATTTCTAAGGTTTAATTCGAGTTTTGAAATTTTTCTATCTTAGGGAGCGACTGGCCTTAATACTATTTAACCTTAATTTGGTGATTCTGTTTCTTGTGACTTCCATCAGTTCACTGCTCTGACATTTATATACAGATGCAGTCATTATAGCTAGAGATTTGTACATTGCTTTATTCTCTATTACAACATTTACGCAATCATCACAAGGAGATCTTTGCACGTACCAGACTAGATCAAATTCTTTCTTGTCGATGTCATTACTTGCGAGGCCAGGGAATATCTTCTTAGGGTCATTTCTCCAGTAATCGAAGAACTTCACTTCTGCATGAATATACTCCTCCTCGTAATCATTGAAAATGCATAAAGATGTGTAGCTTGAGTGTTCCCGTTGTATTATGCAGATTATCCAGGTCGAATGAAATGCGTCCCGATCATTCAATCCGGGATTATTAAGATTGAAACAATCTAAACTGTGACTGTCTGTCATGTTGCGAGGTGAGTTATAAATAGAATAAATAGAAAATAGTATCTATGTTAATATACAGAAATAATGTTAAATGGTGAAATATTTCTTCACTTTTCCATTCTAATGCAATTGGGTAACTTATATAAACTTAGGAAAATTATGAATGATTCTTCGTGATTTTTCAAAAGAGGTACCTAAATTATTAGTGACAAGCGCGCTTCGCTTGCTTGCGCTGCGCGGCTGGCGGACACTTTGTGTCCGCCAGAGGCTCCCTTCGGTCGCCTGTAGGTGACATTGGTTAATTATAAGGGAGATATCACTCGAGAAAACACCAAATTTGTCAATTTATAAAATTTTGATGAGTAATGATGACGTCATAGCAAAGCGATGAGTCATCATTTTTTGATGATAGTTGCATCATATGTGTGACGTGTTAGTATACACATTTTCACTTTCAACATTCCTAGCCAACCGGGGGTTTTAACCCCCGGTTGGCTAGGAATGTTGAAAGTGAAAATGAAAGTACATTGAAAGCGAAAATGAATTGGGGTTTTCTCTATTTTACTTTTGAGACGTAGCCAGACGAAGGTTAACTAAAATCTCAGCCTTCTATCTCCTATAATGGCTGTGTTATGCTCGAATAACTGCTTGCTTAACTTTTAAAAATGTGACTGACGTCATAATTCCATGATGAGTCGACATTTTCGTCTGAGCTCAGAACTTACTGGAGCCATAGCCAAAAGACTCCCACATGCCAAAAATCAGCTTTCTGGGGCTGACAGTTTCTTCGATCAATTCGTTACAGATATATATATATATATATATACACACATACACAAACAATAATCGAGTTTTAATAGTAAGGATAACAAAGTAGGACTTTATGTAGGTCAGTAGGAGGACACAATAACACAAGGGAAAAATAACGATTTAAATTGGTTAACTAGTGACTCGTTTGAGTCTATGGATTAGTCTAATTAGTCTCTAGCTAAGAACTATTGTGGTTGGAGTAGAATAAGCGCTGGATTGCGTTTCTAAGTGATCTAATCTATAGTATGCCTAATAGCACCTAATAAAACTACGGCTTACTTATATATCGGCCGCCGATACTATCGGCTAGCCGATATATAAGTATTCGCCGATATATAAGTAAATCTCGCCGATATATAAGCATTCGCCGGTATATAAGTAAATCTCGCCGATATATAAGTAAATCTCGCCGATATATAAGTATTCGCCGATATATAAGTAAATCTCGCCGATATATAAGTAAATCTCGCCGATATATAAGTAAATCTCGCCGATATATAAGTAAATCTCGCCGATATATAAGTATTCGCCGGTATATAAGTAACGGCTAAAATATAATCTCCATATGTAGCATATAACGAGTGTCACCAAACAAGAATAGTAATTATATATGCATTAGTTTTAGATTCTGTGGTTGCTTCATTACTGTACGTTGCTAAAATTTGCGAAACATCTGTTCGAGAACTATGAAATATGTACAGGTTGATCATACTGATACTTGGATACTACAAATTCGATGCTATGCTTTGGTTCATTGAAATGCTAAAACTTGCGAGGATTGCAAGTACAGAGGAGTTCAAATTCGCTCGTTGATAATACAGTCAGTCAAGGAGTAATCGACGAAAACCCGAAAAATATCTAAACAAGACAATATCAGTAAAGATAGTCAAAGGCATCCTTGAAAACATATCAAAAGTCCAAGAAAGTTCCAATTTCGGAAGACAAATTTTCTGTTAAAAAATGACATCGTAGTATATTCAACAAAAGATGTGGATTTTCATCTTAAAATCAATAAAAATGCGGCTTACTTAAATATCGGCCGCCGGTATATAAGCAAATCTCGCCGATATTTAAGTATTCGCCGGTATATAAGTAAATCTCGCCGATATATAAGTAAGCCGTATAAATGATACTTCATTAACAGACTGAGAGATTCATACAGAAAGTTAAACTGTGCTAAAGATAGTTTCGAAAGGAAGAAAGATAAGAGAATCAAAATCCTCGCTCTAAAGTTTATTATAATCCTTTTAATCGAGTTCTCTTCCAACTTATGTGAAATGTTGTCAGGGATAGTGTATGGCAGGCGTGTCAAACTGGTGGCCCACAGGTTGCTCAGAGGTGGCCCACCAGCCAGTTGCGAAAAAATATTATAATTGGATGAATCAGTACCGTAAACTGGGGTGACTTTGGCCCACAATAGCAATTTTAATAAAATATACTCAAACTTAGAAATCTTGCGGTTTAAATAGCTGTATAGGATATATTGAGAGTTTCATTCAACATGTTATCAATTGTGATTACATTGATTCATAAGTTTGAGTATATTTTATTAAAATTGCTATTGTGGGACAAAGTCACCTCTTAGGGCCTATCACGAATAAATTGGTCCGGGGGGACCAATTTTGGCAGGCCAAAACTGGTCCGCCCCCGCCAAAGTTGGTCCGGGTTAAATTTTTTGTCACTTTATTACGTACACTAAAGTAGTCCTCTCCTCATAGGATGTGCTGACATTACAACAAGTATGTAGAAGTTGTACTATTGCGTCCCGCCATTTCCCTTGACTTCAACGCTGCGCCCGCTTTGATCATGACTCAAGTTGGCATTATTCATGTTAAAAAAACAACTCCGTCATTTTAGTTGATAGAAGGCTGAAATTTTAGAATGTGTACGGTATATTAATTTATCTCACATATGATGCAGCTATCAACAAAAAATGATAACTCATCAGTCTGTAATGACGTTATCATTAAACATCAAAAAAATTAGAACAATGGATTCTATCAAACTTCAATTCAATTTTCGAAATTTCACACAGAACTTCACTGCAGGTGTCATCTTCCTTTTAGGGACATGACGATATGACGTGATTTGAAGTGACGTGGAACAGACCTGGCTAAATCGATGGCACTTTCATTATATGAATACTCAGTCATATTAATCATACATATATTACGGAATATTTCCTATGTTATGATCTACCTACAATACGTATTTTAGTAGGCAAAATTTTTATTTTCTCAATCGTCATCATAATCAATAATCATTTCACAAAATTTATTATATGTAAAATGTTATATATGAATTCATTGAATTGTGCACTTGAATTTTCGAAATTTGCTCATTACGGTTGATGATGTAGGATAATATGCTTGTGTTTTGCTCTTTGCTTGATTTTCTCATGGAATTTATCTACAAGTGTAACAAAGCGATTACATAATGCTGAATACTAATCTGATAATATTAGTTAAAATGTTAGACATAAATAAAACAGACCAGAAAAGCAAAAAGGAGTAATTCTAAAAGGATATACGTATGTATATATATATATATATTCTTAGTGTGAGCTTCCTATACATTTATATCTTTCAATATGATAGCATAGGAAGCACAGTACAATAAAAAGTAGCCCAATCGGACATTAGGCCATTCACTTAACAATTTTTTGTTCTATTAAAAGTATAATGCGTTTACAGTAAATAATCCTAAAATAAGAAGGATATACTCGTACCTTAACTTAACTCATAACAATCGAATGTTTGTATAAATTAAGCGAGTTCATAATAATCAGTCTTTATCGTATTTATTTTACCTTTATTGCCACTTTTTCTCAATCCAGGTCGTGAAGACGTTGCTTGGCAATTATTCCCAAAACCAGCCCTATGCATTAAGATGAGATCTTTTCGAGGTGCAATGGATAATCCATGTTCATTAAATGCTCCCTCAGGGTCAAAATTATCATCCACAGGTAGTGGATGATTTTTATGGCCTTTGGTCAAATGTTCATATGCTTCAAGAGACATAGGTTCTACCTTCACTTTATTATCCCTTAAAATTTTAATTCTAGTATATGGCCATTCTTCTTTATCATCTTGATGTTCGTATACACCGGCAGTCAAAATAGTCAAGCTTTTGAAAATAGGAACATTTTTTAATATTAATTTCACACACGGATAGCAAGGAGAGCGTGACATATACCAAATTGCATCATAATGATTTCTAAGGATCACATTTGTTCGAAGTTTTGGAAATATTGTCTTTGGTTCTTTCTTCAAAAGAGAAAATAATTTCTCTTCGGCATGAATAGAGTCGGTATCGCCGAAATCATTCAAGATACATCGTGATGTTAAATAAGAACTTATATTCTTTATTCTGCATACTATCCAAGTAGAATTATAATGGTCGCGAACAGCCATATCTGGATTATTAAGTTTACGGCATGGTAAACAATGCATTCTGTGCCTTCGATTAGCCATAAATAACGTGAGATCCTTAAAAAGAGAGGAGCAATATATTTAACAGGGAGTTTCTAGGGGGTACAAGTAAAAAGTAAAAGTTTCGCTCCCCTTGAATGTCCGAATAAAGCTAACCATCCATTGATACAGCAGCCACAATAAATATGAAGATATACGTTTCAATACAATTATATTAGTTATATGAAATGAAATAATATGATAGAAATACGTGTAGGATAAAAGCAGGGGCGGATACAGGGGGAGGGGGGGGTCCGGGGGGGCCATGGCCCCCCCTGAAAATTTTACGAATTGATCTACGGGGGAGCTATTTGGGCCTAGCCCCCCAGATTTGTGAACTTTAGCCCTCAATTATATGAGTTTATTTTCTCCATTCCAATGATATCTACTAAGATACTTCTTTCTTCAATTCAATTATTCCGTGTTTAATGATTTCATCAGATCTGATTTACATTAATCCATAAGTGTAACAATTATTCCTTTATTTGAGACGAATACTCCAACATTAGCTTCGAGTTTCCATTTAGATTCGATTGAGGTGAAAACTTGAGTATGCTACTATTTCATAGGCATCTACATAGGGCATTCTAAAAGTTCTCGTCCCAAATCTGTATCTCAAATGAGAGTGAAAATATGATATTTTCAATTTGTCCATTGTATTCCTTAGGGGATCGGCAATTTATATATGGGTTTATTTTAAAAGGACAATTATTGTGGTTCCTATATTAGATTTTTGTACATCGGTTTAGGGCACTGCCTTTGAACGTGATCTTTGGGGTTCTCTTTGATATATTTCAGTCCTGAGCAGATTTAGATAAAAACTGATCCCGCCATCCAATTCTATGCATCAACTAACATATAGATTGAATTCTCTGAGGTATTATAGTTTGAGGCTGAGGAATACTATGTTTTGAAGTGGTTTATTACCATTTTTGTCCCACTTTTTGAGTGGCGAAAATTGACAAGAAATCCACTAAAAGTGGCATGATATTTTTTCAACACGAGCAATACAATTGAACACCTCCCGATTACTTTTTCACATTGGTTCTTAATTATTTCACCTTTTAATGACCTTATTCTACGATTTTCACAACTTTTATTCTCCAAATTTAGTTTTAAGCCATTTTCAATGGGAAGATTCCAACTTTTTGACACTACCCTAAACCGATGCATAAAAATCTAATATAGGAACCACAATAATTGTCCTCTTAATATAAACCAATATACAATTGGAAGCTGATCCCTTAAGGAATACAATGAACAAATTGAAAATATCCTATTTTCACTCTCATTTGAGATACAGATTTGGGACGAGAACTTTTGGAAAATCCGTACAGAATTATTTTTCATTAGAATGCCATACATTGTATCATTATCACTATGTTAACTAAACCTAAATATACTCCCAAACGCTTGTGATGAATTGGCGCGAAGCACAAAGTGGTAATCAGGTTACAGGAAGGAAATTCAAATCCCGTATGAGATTTGATAAGAATTGATGTACATTGATATTTGACCACCTTAAGTTAAAAAAATTTTCCGGGGGGTTCCCCCCCAGAACCCCATTACTTGCGCTCGCTACGCTCGCTTTTGGCCCCCCCTGAGTCTGAACCCTGTATCCGCCCCTGGATAAAAGTGTCAGAGGGGGCCACGCCTTCCTTCCTATGCCCCTCCTATATTACGTAAATTATACATGATTCCCTGTGTTTGTGAGCTCTCTTTAATTTATAAGAAATTATATGGACCTTGTTGGATGGGAACATCGAAAATATTAGAGAAATGTTTTGAGAAAAAAAAGTAAACATAGTACGTAAATATTTTCAATAATATCGTATTCTTAATCTCAGCTTTTGCAGATAGATAACTGAGATTAAGAACTTGAGGTGAAGTTATCAAATTTGTACCCGAACATATAGACAGGTCATAAGCGAAATTATTAACGAATTTGCAGAATTTAAAAACACCAACACTGCAATCCACCAATGATACGCAAGTGCACCTTAGATTCATATAATTTAGATTGAGTTAATACGTAATAAGATAATATATTATAGAGTGTTCATAGACACAATTATATAAACATGGGATGTAAAAGCAGATAATAAGTAATAAAGGAAGTATTGAGAAAAAAATAGCAAACTAATTAGTTAAGCAAGTATCTTCTTAAGAATTATCTTCGATACTATCCTTTTCGATCTTTCCTTTGAAGGACTTCCAGTTCCTTTTTCGCTTTGTCTTGTCTTTAGCAAACTTTCCGTTTGATTGTATCAGTTGTATCTGCAGAATATAGTAGAATTCAAATAGTCACAAATATAATATAAAATTGACTCTCTTTGGGTTGATCATTTAAATATTTTGACTCTTCAAGATTTAGTCAGTTGAATCTATACAACTAAAACAGTTTTTATCAATGCATTTTATATAAATAAGCTTCTAAATTCTTTGATAACTCCATGCACCGCATGGCGAATCTGCGGACACGAAGTGTTCGCTAGCCGTGCTATGCAAGGGCGCTTTATAAATATAAATAACAAGTAAATACATCGAAATAGATTTATAAATTGTATAAACTTGTCACATCGTACCTGCTTTTTGTCACTTTCTTGATATAATTTTTGTTTATAGTATAGTATTTTTCGATTTTGAACTCTGTTGAAAGCAAAATATCTCGCTTTCTTCATAGGCTGGGTTAGAAGAAACAGTTCAGATCTTAAAAAGGTATCATATGTTTTTAACTTTCCTTGTACAACTTCTTCAATTTGGCTTTTTATGATCCTTATTGAACCTTGAGAAGGTATGTAGATAATATCACATATTATTTTGCATATTAATATGAAGAAAATATAATAAATTACTTGTTGATCATTGATACCACTTATATAAAGAAAAATAAAATTACTGTATTTTTGAGATATAGCAATAGTTTAAAAGTTTGGAGATAGTACATAAAAAAATAATGGTATACTTCTAAACCTTATATTAGAAACAAATAATTCATAATGCTACAAGTTGAATTAATAATCTGTACGCAACTCATAAACAATGCTAATTAGAATTTTTAAAAGTCTACGCTGAGACGGCGGTGGTTAAAATTTGGAATTGGATCAACAAGTAAAATATGTAACACTGGATAATTCACCCTTACGTAAATTATAAGGATAAGGCAGTGAAGGTAATTTATGGGATTGACGTTGCTTGGTAAAATAGTAATAGGCAGTTTGAGACATAGGTTCCAGCTTGACACCATTTTGATGTAGAATCTTAAGCGTATTATCTATATCTTTACTCCCTGATGAGGATTTAATAGTCAAGCTATTAAACATGTGTTTACTGGTTAGTATTAAAGATGTACATTCAGCGCATGGAAATCTCAGCATATACCAAACAAGATCAAAATGTGTAGCGTTCTTTTTATTCTGTGGGAGATCAGGAAATATTTTATTACGATTAGTTCTCCAATATTGAAAGAACTTGGCTTCAGCGTGAATATCTTTGGTATTCTCATTGGAATCATCTCCATTCAAAATGGGCAATGAAATGTGAGCAGAATACTTTCTCTGTATTATGCAAAACATCCAAGTTGATTTATAGTTACGTCTTCTCAATCCAGGGTTGAGAATTGAACTGCTCAAACTATTCGTGTCTTCACTGATCTGACTCATTTCACTTATAAACAATAAATTGAAAAAAAAATTAGCTTAACAGCATTGTAAATAAAACTAGAACGAGTTAGTTTTTAATCCCGTCATTGATTCCCAAAGTTCAGGGCCCTGGTAACTGGTGCAAGTAACATCAAGTAGCACAGGTTTACAAATTTAACCTTTGGAATAAGTTTAAAAATATACATAGATATGTAATTAAACTCATATACACTAGATTTTGCATATAGTAATAATGCTGGGAATACTAAAAAGGTTGCCGACCCTTGGTCTAATGAATTGTATTATGCATAATGAATGAATGAACAATTCATATTGAAGTGAAATACTATTACAATAAAGTCAGTATGTTACTGTTGCAGTAGAATAAATAATGAATCCCAAAGATAAATAAGTTAATAAGGTCTATAACGATTTCTGCCATACCCTGAGTTATACCGGCCCGTTCCACGATACCCTGAGTTATACCGGCCTGTCCCACGATACCCTGAGTTATACCGGCCTGTCCCACGATACCCTGAGTTATACCAACCCATCCCACGAGAGCTATCAGATTTCTTAGGAATCATTCTCCTCTTCCCTGCCCAAGAAGCACTTTCTGCATAGGATTCTGCCCCCCTGGATCCTCTAGAATAAGTTTCCTGCCAATTCTTCCTAATATTAGCCATAGGGAGAAACATGAAATTCTCATCTCGAGACGCAATAGGCAATTCATGATCCTCAAAGTCTTCCTCAGGGTCAATGTTATCCTTGGCAGGTAGCTGATGGCCCACACGGCCTTGAGTAAAGTACTCGTACTCTTCAAGAGACATGGGCTCTACCATTATATCCTTGTCTCTCAACATTTCAATTCTTCTGTGTGCAAAAGTCTCATCTTCTTCTGACAGTTGATAGACAGATGCGGTTAAGATTGTCAGGCTTTTGAACAGATTACGATTCTTGATTATGAGCTTCGTACACTCGTAGCATGGAGAACGTGGCATGTACCAGATCAAGTCAAAGGCATTCCTATCAATTGCATTCGTTGTTAGGTCTGGGAATATTTTCTTCGGTTCATTCTCCCAAAAATCGAGGAATTTTCCTTCAACGTGATAAGCCCCGGCTTTATCATTTTCATACTCGTTGAATATGCAGAGAGACAAGTAAGAGGAGAACTCCTTTTGTATTCTGCAGATTATCCAGGTGGAGTTATACGTATCTCGAATACCGAGGTCAGGATTTAGCTGACAACACGCGCGAATGTGTCTGCTACTCATTTGATGATGTTATACATAAATTGTACCTACATTTGGATTGTTATATACAGCGAGAGACAAAATCCTACAAATGCGCCGTGATACCAAGTGAATCTAGCACAGTGAGCTTACTTGAACGATAACCGTTGGCTTCAACTGTATACGTTATATGATTGCCAACAATCAAAGAAATCGAACAGCCACTCACTACTCAGACCACAATTTCTGTGCAAAAGTCTCATCTTCTTCTGACAGTTGATAGACAGATGCAGTTAAGATTGTCAGGCTTTTGAACAGATTGCGATTCTTGATTATGAGCTTCGTACACTCGTGGCATGGAGAACGTGGCATGTACCAGATCAAGTCAAAGGCATTCCTATCAATTGCATTCGTTGTTAGGTCTGGGAATATTTTCTTCGGTTCATTCTCCCAAAAATCGAGGAATTTTCCTTCAACGTGATAAGCCCCGGCTTTATCATTTTCATACTCGTTGAATATGCAGAGAGACAAGTAAGAGGAGAACTCCTTTTGTATCCTGCAGATTATCCAGGTGGAGTTATACGTATCTCGAATACCGAGGTCAGGATTTAGCTGACAACATGCGCGAATGTGTCTGCTACTCATCTGATGCTGTTATACATAAATTATACCTACATGTGGAATCGTGGATTGTTTAAAGAACAAATAAACTCTTAAATTTTATTTCAACTACTCATATTAGTAGAGTCAAACCTCATTCAGGACCGTATATTCGACTGGTCTGAATGTAAATCACGATTTTAAACAATGAAAAGTTTAAAACAACTTAGTCTAAGTAATCATCTACGTACGTATTTTTAAAATAAAGTAATATCAATAATAATAATAATAATAATAGTAGAGCATAAAGTGATAGTCATAAAGTGATATTCAAGTAAAAAATTAATTTAACATGTTGAAGGAAGTATGAGTAATGAGTTTAGTCAGGTTCTTTTGATCTACCAAAACTTTCTCTTTTTACTCAATATTGTATTCTTTGAGTATATTTTTGTTACGAGGCTATTCTTCCTCTTCAATGGTATTCTGATACGGGGAATTTTTTTCGGTTTCTGGCTATTTTCTTGTACAATTCTATATAATTGTTCTTGGAGTGCCTTCATCACCCCTACAAATATAATGTTTAAGAAATCAGCAGCATAAATAAATATTCTAATAATTTAATTAATTACCTGGAGAATATGTATCACGCAATTGAGGCAATTTGTGGCCCTGACGACCACTAGTATAGTATTCATATTGACCAACCGGCATTGCCTTTATTTCAATCTTATTTTGGATTAGTTTTCTAACTCTTTCGATGGAATTATAGATACCATCTTTGTCAGCCATGTGTGGGATTTTTATAGTCAATTTCTTATACAAAGCTCGTCTTTCTATAATTATTTCTGTGCAATCATCACAAGGAGGTCTTAGCATGTACCACACTAGATCAATACCCTTCTTATCGATCCCATCCAATGGGAAGTCAGGGAATATCTTATGAGGTGATTTTTCCCAATATTCAAAGAATTTCGCTTCACAATGGGTACGATCGATATGACTTGAACTAGGTAGAGAGGGATTGGGAGGATAATCATTGAAGATGCATAAAGAAGTGTAAGTAGAATATTCTCTTTGTATTACACAAACTAGCCAGGTTGAATTCCAGCAATCCCGAACGCCCAATGGAGGAGTTGACAGACCAAGACATTCTTCTTTGTAATGGGTGCAGATGTTAAACATGAATTACGAAATTAAATCTACTTAGATATAATAATATATGTAGAAAGCAAGATACTGAACCCCATTCAATCTGGACAAACAAGCAAACAAATGACCAAGTTTTAATCTACGTACGTATGTATAAAATTCGGAAAGACTAGGTTGAGTAGGTTCATGTTATGGCTCAGTCTATAGTACAGTAGTACTGGTACCATAAAAGATATGCAGCATGAAAATCGACTAGCAGTTAGTACATACGTAATAACATCCTCTACGTATATTTATGTGAAGCGAAAATGCTTACTCATTTCAGATGACGCCATAGCTACCTAATTCTTTTGTATTTTACATATGTAACAAGTTTTGGACATACATAATTTACGGAATGGTTCCGTTCCATTCCGTAAAAATTAGGTATGTCCCAAGTTTTAGAAATTGTAAGAATTAATGAGAGCCAATGCAGATGGCAAAATGCGTTGTTATAATTATGTGTACTATGTTTTGAACCTGAGTCCTTTAGCCTCGTTAATCCGGATTGTTAATTAATAATATTATCCCTTAAATTACCTGGGGTCATTTCTATTTATAGCAAAGATCCCACACTTCTAAGGTTTCCCCGCCCAAAATCACTTAACCGGAAATGAGCTAGCAAAAGTCTAGCGCCATTTAAAGTGGAACAATTCCTGACATTTTTATGCATTTTCTTAATAGTAATGATAATTTTGGTGAGGTACCAAAACCTGTATGTATATGAGCTGTAACCAACAGTAGCTTAATACGGGTAATTACTGGTAGAGAAATAGCAAACTTGCAAACTGCCAAGCATTACATCAAATTGAGAAATAATCGAAAAAATGGCAAAACAAGGACACACTATAAATCAGATTAAAATAATACTAAACAAATGGGTCTATAATTCATCCCGTGGAGTTTCACATATCGAACAAATATCTTGGCTCTGCTCTACCAACTCCATATCAGGATACACCGTAACTTTCCCTCCCAACCGACTAGCATACTCTTCAAACAGCATGACGATGTAACAGAGGATCTTATCTGGGAACAAGTATTCCTCCGTAACTCTACGAGCTGAACTTACAATCGTCTCAACTTCTTCCTCATTGCTCTCTGCCCAATCTAGCAGTCTATCCAGCTCGTCGAGGTCAGTGGAGAATGGAACATAGTGCTCCCAGGGACGTAGAAATCTGTAGAAGTGTTCGTAATAATCAGATTCTTGTTTGAGGACGAGGGAAGTGCCGGAAATGAGGTAAGGAAACCGGTAGGCAGCCACTGTACCGTCCAAATTCAGTTGATACCGGTAATTAAAGAACTCGAAGAACCCGATTCTCTGTGCAATCTTGCCGTACTTGTTCTCGTCATGTTTGAAGAAGAAAAAGTGAGTTAACCCGAGGTCATACCTGTCAGTCCGTTTCCTCCGCTGTTCTACAAGATCCAGCCTCTCTTGTCGAGAATCGCGTCCACGGAATAACGCCCGATGCATTTTCTCCTTCCAAGGCGGTCCTACATGTCCATACGTCATCAGAACGTCCAACTCCTGGCGGTACAGCCCGTCTAGGGTGGCACGCGTGATGTCATACGTCGGGAGAATAATATCAAAATGATCGTTTTGTCCACACCAGGATATTATGGGAAGTTGGGCCTTCTTATCTTTCTCTTGCGGCCAGTCGCCTAAGTTCATGAAGAACTCCATATCTGGTAGGCGGGTCTTCCTGGTGAGATAAAGCAGGATTTCATCACTGAACATTTTAAAGTCTGTGTAGCGTCCAAAGGTCTTACGATATATCCTGTTCTCCTTGACTGTGTAGTGGACCAAGCTAGCATGAGGGAACTTGGTGAAGATACGGTCAGCCAATCCTTTCAGTTTTATCTTGGGGAAGTTATCCAGACTCGTGCCGTTAAACGAATAGTTTGGACAAGAGAGGTCTGACTTCCATTCTGTACTGGAGATAGGGCAATTGCATCCTGGATGTTTGACCGGGTTGTTTAAGAGGAGTGGTGACTGTGCTAACTCTTCATTATTTACAAACACCTGTAAGTACAGGTAATTGTAACTATTAAAAAATCGAAATATTACCAGAAATGTGCCATTCTTCAAGTTTAGAATTTTATTCATGTAAGAAATCCTGGAATTGTCTCCTCGGTGAAACTTGATCGAGAATGGATTCTCTCCGTCAAATCTATCCAAATGCTCTCCCTCCTCAGAAACCGCCTGGATGAAGAAGTACCGCACAGGGACATCGAACTCAGCTCTCAGGCCTGGACCGTACGCATAGGACTGAGTGCTGATCCTGGAGGATTCGACTCCGAAGTAGAACAATAAGATCACATAGTAAGCTAGGGAATGGCGCATTTCTAAAGCAAAAAGACACTAGACTCAAATTCTAACATTTGTTGTATCTCAGGTACTTGTCTCGTTTATTTTCATTACGATTGACCTATATAAAGGGATGGACAAAAAAACCGAGCTTAAAGAATTTCGGTCTGGAATTCGTTATAACCCAAGAGTTAAATAGTACATACAATACGTAGATATGCAGATTCTACATAATTAGAGAATTAGATTAGAAAATATTGACAAATAGTAATCCAATATAAAATCTAGTAGAATTATCACAAAAATAACACCAAAATCTCAATTATAAATTATTTCTAATGCCTTCCCACTAAGGTGGTATGGCTAGGAAGTAGGAGCTAGCGGGGATTGGAAAGGTTCGTCTAACTTCATAACTTGAATGCGACAATTCCCGCTCTCCCCGATCACCAACATTCCTCTCCCATCCAGGTAGATCCCATTCGGCTGGCAAATAGATCCGGATATGTCTCCGTGACGGTTGAAATGCAGACTCAGATCTCCACTTAACGAGTACCGAACAATAGCATTACTTTTGGAGTCCGTAAGAATACAGGAATTCTCATCTGCCGTAATGAACCATGGATCAGTGAGTAGCAGGCCAGGTCCTTTCTCACCGAAAGTGTACAGGAACTCGTCTGTCTTGAGAATGACGTGTATGCAGGGACTTCCACTGTCCAGGATAACTAAGCGATCGTTACTCATCGCTATATCTCGCGGCTGATTCAGTTTCACACCTCTTCCAAGCGTGGATAAGTACTGCAGGTCAAGCGAGTAGACCTGAATGCGATTGTTGAGTTTATCGCAAATGAACACTTCATCTCCTGCCTCCATTCCCCTCGGCTCTTTGAACTGGTTCTTGCCTGGGCCTGGCTTGCCCACCGTCTTAACGAAGTTCCCATCGATATCAAACATCTGGACGGTGTGTCGGATGTAATCAGAGATGTACATGAAATCGTCTCGAGTGCAGATACCCCATGGACGCATGAACTGACCTTCCTTCTCTCCACGGGAGCCGACTTGCGATAAAAACTTCCCATCGGGAGTGAATATTTTGATGGAATAAGCTTGGGAGTCTACTACATGGATACGGCCGGCTTTATCAACAGTGACGTCTGAAATAAGCTTGAATTGATCCGCGCCAGATCCGAAACATCCGAAGCAACCCTCATTGGCGGAGTACATATCACTGTCTCTGAGCACACAGAAGTCCTCTACAAATTCATCAACTGACTTGCGCAGCCTAATCACTACATCCACATAGTCGTCCCTGTCCAACTCCTGGCAATGCAGTGTGTCGCCATAGCTCGCCATTATAAACGAGGCCTCCTTTAGAAAGTGCTTATCGGAGAGTTGTATTGAAAAGTCGATGAACTGTTTGGCACTCTCTATTCGCTCTAAGCTACTCTCAATTGCATCCAGTTTCGACTTGAGCAGCTCAATTTGTATATCGTACTTCCTTTTAGCTTGTCCGATCATCTCTTGCTTTTTCAACTCGATCTTCTCCAATAATTCGTTGAAGTTGTCCTCGATATGCTGAATAATTTCACTTTCTTTCTTCTTCTGCTCCGCCATGGCAGACTGGATGTCCTCCTTATTCACATGATTCTCATTCACGAAGTATTGTATTTTCTCCTGCGAGGCTTTCAAGTCATCCAGCCATCTATCCGCTATCTCCTTATCGGAGTAGAGCAGATGCGAGCTGTGGTGTCCTGCCTTGCAAAGGTTGCACACCCACATCTCATCGTCGAGACAATAGAACTCGGATCGGTAGGTATGTGTGGAGCACTTGATAATGCGGTCTTTTATGAAATGCATGAGTTGCACCGGGTCTTTCAATTTCAAGTCCATCAGGTTAATGCACAAATGTTCATAGCCTACGTCACAGTAGGACTGCGTCACTGTCAGATGGGCCTTCATGTCCGCGCGACACATGAAACGATTGCAATCAAAGCAGAAAGCGTCCGCTTCTTTGGGTTTGGGAAGGCAGCAATTCTGGCAGACGATTGCAGTGCGCGCTTTGTCAAGGATTTCTAACATGGACCTATACTCATTCGCGAAAAAGTTGTCAGCTAACTGAGCGGGATCAATTTCTTCTGCGAAATACTTTTCAGGACAGAGTTTGCATTGAACAACACTATGTTCATTATCCTCGATGAAATAGCATTTCTGGCAGAGAGAATGGAAACAAGGAAACAGCTTCAAAGGCTCTTTTGTTTCGGAACAGGACGAACAGGTGAAGAGGTGCTGGGTCGTGTCAGGTTTGCTGATTACTTCAATGTTCTCACTCATTCTCTCATCAATTAATGTAACTAATGCTAACCAGTGTATTTATACTCTTCTTAGAGGTACAGAACTGTTATTTTGATCAGTAATCAATAAACACAATTGCTTTTTGAACAAAGATAATTAAGTCTGTGGCTAATGTGTCGAGAACATAGAGGTCAGATACACAATTGGAAACTAGAATAATAGCAAGACATGTATCATGATCATTATCAGTAGTACACTCAATGAGCTCCAAACTTGTCTTATTGCTGAAATATTGATTAGGTTGCAATTTAATTAAATAACGATCATGTTTAGATAGAACGTGTTTAGTCTAGTTTGTATGTTCAGTAGAACTTAGGATTTGACAGATCAGCTAAACATGACCCCTATCTAAATTCATTGTATAGTCTGTGTAATGAGGAAACAGAATTGGCGATCCACCACATAATTATACTGTGTAATTCTTACAAGTGCAAATTTCTAAACGCCTAAGGAAATTGCCGCCATTTACTTAAATATTCCAAATGCTAACAGAACCAAAATCGTGAACATACATACATATGGTATCTTTCTAACGTCTGCTGGAGAATTTACTGTAGTCTGCTTGATGGGGAACTAACACCTCAGCTTATATACAAAACTATACACAATGGTCTGTGCGTGTAGGAAATGTGTATTTATACTCGAACGCATCATGAGGCTTCAAAGCCCGATGTCGCCACAATGTGGCTGCTTGGGCTTTGATGGAAAAGTAATGTGTGCTGTTTCAAAGCTAAGAATACGGAGTGAAGAAAAAAAGAAGTATTGTACATTTGTAAGAACTTTCAATATGATATTGCATCATGGATTCAATATAATGGTATAGGAAGCACACACAAATATAACGGATGGGGTGTGAGTAGCTTCCACATCTCAGAGATGACGCAGCATAGACAAGTCCAAAGCCCGGAATCCAGGCGGATTGATGTAAGAATTGAATAGGATTTAGAAAAATCACCTCAATTTAATTTCAAATCCTTAGGATTAAACCCGCTTTGCTGAGCTATTATGATCAACCTAACATGGTGAGCCTAATAGGCTTAATTATACCACATACAAACATTCATCAATCATAGGTCATTCCTATACATTCATTTTAAGAGATATTACACTTTTAACTGTAGAATGCCCAGCATTTATATGGCTTCAGTTGCATAGAAAATGGCTGGGAGACATCCGCGATATCGGGGACACTGTGTCCCCAGTGGGCATTCTACGGTTAAGTGAATATTTAGTAATTGGATGATGTTGAGCATAATTATCCACCCAAAATATGTCAGTGAATTGAATTTGGAATGAAATATTAATTTGATGACGGGTTGGTTTATACGATAGACTAAGAATGAAATCTGAAAATACTAATTAGATGAATGAGCGTACATTCAATCTTATATTGAGGTAGGTATCTATGTGGTGGAAGGGCAGTTCATAGGTGAAATCCATTAGAAATAGAAAATAAACAATACACGTACAAGATTATACATAATTCATAATACAGTACAAGATTATAATTCATAATACAATACAACTTAGCAAGATATGCCTAAAAGGGTAAATCCATAAGAACTAAATGAGTTATGAGTCAAGCACAGGTTTAAAATTTTTTACAAAACTATCAAAAACCCAAATATAATAAAAACATGATCAACTGTTCATGATTCCAGACCTAGCGCTAGAATGGCATCATTGTGTTTACATTCATTTAGTGCTTGCTTGAGGTAATGTCTCGTGAAGGGCAGATACTTCGTACCATGTTCAGTACGAGGTCCTGTGGGAGCTTTTTGCTGCCAACTTCTCAAGACTGCTATGGCTTTCTTAGAATGATTATCGAGACCATCAGTGAGATTCTCGTATTCAATTAGTTCCATTCTAAGACCCATAACACAGAAAACTTCCAATTTAGTTGCAGCTATATTCTCTGCGATTTTAAAGAGAAAGTCATCTCCATCCGCATCCAACCTCTGATTAGCAATAGAATGGTCTTTTTGGGTTGGCGGGGTGAATAAATTGGGGATCTGTGAATTGGTAGAATCACCCTGTCCAGCGATAGTCTGGGTGTCCATTGGAGTGGGGCCGGGGGGAGGGGTATAAGGGGCTCCACCTGGATAACACTGCAAATAGCACTTGAAAGAAGGATCATATCCTGCCAGCTCATTTAAACAAGCTTTCAAGCATTCGTAGGATTGTTTATCATTTCCCAGCTTTGGTTTGAGTAGCTTGATTAAGCTCGATATGTCCTGAGAGTCAGTTCGATTAGTCCAGTGCTGTGTGATAAAGTTAATCGCCTCCAGATGATATTTGTAACGAGGCAATTGTTTTCTGAGTTCGGTGTCGAGGGTAAGACCGAAAAAAGAATTGTATTTGGAGTCTGAGCTCGTCATTTACAAATAAACCCGGCTAGATAGAAAATACTCAGAATTTAAAGCACATAAATATATAACAAATATAAGATTGCGATAATTTTGTCAACCGTAATTCTGTCAATGCACTATGATACCATGGATACTATACTCAAAGCTTTATAGAAAAATATGTGGCGTTTTTAGATTTCTGAAACTGGAGGGGCAAAGGGAGGGCAAGTCAAAATCTGGGAGGGGCTACCGCCTCCCTTGTGAAACGCCCCTGTTATTAGTCGTTCAATTTAAAATGCTTTCTACCAAAATATATTTTCAATGATAGAGTTAGTCTCCACATGCTCAAGTGTTCCTATCCGTTGAATTGGTTTAAATCGTCTATGGACCTCCATGCGTTGTTACGGTTGTGTTCTAGTAAAGCTATGCAAAGTATATAGTATTTAGAGATGTCACCATATTCAAGGTAAAAAGCTTAAATTAATACGTGATATAAAAAACTTTAAAAAACAAAGATATAAAAAACTCTGAAAAACACACACAAAAATACACACGAATGGTAAAATTGAAATGTAGCAAGATTCTTAATTAAATGCTTCCTGGTTTCCTGAAGTAAGTTGCAGTTAGTCTAGTTCAATAGTGGATAAACTAGAGTATCTTCCACATGGTATCGGTAGGACACACGTTTGCATTTTGAATAAACAAATTTACAGATCATCACACTGTTCAGTACAATCAGTCCCGAGTAATAAATAGCATCTATGATACGAATAAGAAGAAACACGACGATGGAATAGAGGTTATAGCCGTTCACTGTATTCTCACTAAGATTGAGCTTTGGGAGGTAATACAAGCATGAATTGAAGAGCACTGTTTCCACTATGACATATGGGACGTAAAGAAACATGTTTTTTAGGTAAAATATCTCTATAATCCCTAGAGAAAATGGAATAAGTATTTTATATTGTCTCAACAAAGACTTTTGCTCTCGCACAGAAGACAAGTTCCAAGTGTGGTACGCAGTGTTCAGTCGGCTCTCCATTGCTCTGAGAAATCTCCTTGCAAGGACGGCCGCAACGATTATGTTGAACTGGGAAATAAAAGGTTCTGACAATAATGCGAAAAATGTAGTCCATCGAAACCAACAAAAAATAAAAAAACAGAGATGTTGGAAAATCCCGAATGATAACCATTTGGCCAAATTCTTCATTCGCAACAGTTCACCTTTCGCCGCTTTCGTCAGATGCAACAGAAGCACTGCATACATCCATGATGACGAAGTGATAAGAGATCTGAAGTGGGAAGCTAGGAAAGTTTCAAATAATTTTGTAGGCTGAGTATCAAAGAATTGATTTAAAATCGTATCTTCAACAATGGTGCAGTTATGACCGAGATGGACGTCAAAATCTGGAGCTGGAGTGAAACTAGTGATTAAATTTTCCAAATTATAATCCACAAAATACCCAATCTCGAAAAGCAATAAGAAAAAGAAAATGATGTAGCGAATAATGCATTCTTTGTAAAAAAGAATTTTTCTACTTGAAGCATCGCTACACTCTAAACCTTGCCGATATCTCAATCGCAACCATCGAGTCACAGACGCATGTATGGAATAGATAACGTGGATGAGCCAGAATACCAGAATAATGTTCAGCAGCAATGTCAAGATTTGAAAGACAAGCGTCAAATCATTTAGAAAATCATCTAAAAAATCCAACGTCGTGTAATTGCTCACCATTCCTACTGAATGAAATCTGACGTACAGTTGAGGTTACGGCTTATATACGAGTAAAGAGAATTACCTGGCATTCTGTAAGCAGGAAGAAATACCCAAACTTAGTTATGTCAATTCGGATAATGGGCGTGCCAAGTCAGAGTGTAACCAACCATGCAAACTAAATATTAATCACACAATATTACAAAGGTATATTAGTTACGTAGTTGTAATCAAATGATCAAAAACCAATACGTAATATTGATCAAGGCCAATGTTGCCATATCATGAACAAAGTTCATAGATTTGATATTTTCAGGTATTTTAAACTTTTGAGTGGTGGCATTAACATAGCATGAATCATGAACCATGAACCATGGCGTGAACTTTTAACTTTTAGTATGAATTTGGCTGAACTTTTGAAGGTATGTGGCATGAACATGCTAAGCAGCCTATCTGGCAACACTGATCAAGGCAAACACACTGAAATTATGAAGTGTTAAAATATCTGGTTAGTCTATACGTATATCAAATAGAATCATGCATTTACATTCTCCTAAAAGCTATGTTCACCTGCTCTCAAATCGGAACTCAGCCTTGATGGATAGATGGTCAGAAGACATGACAGTGTTAGGGAGGGCAACCTCGGATTTGAGATCTTTCTCTTCTGGCATTGCTAGTACACTGACAGGCAGCACTCCATCACTGTAGAATATGTAGTCAAGACATCCGTAGAAATCTCCCTCGTAGTTAGTGAATTCTGGTTCCTTTCCTTGGATTGTCATATAAGCACTCTTGACAGGTTCCGGAATTGTGTAGAACTTCTCGAACACTCTGAAATAAGGAACCATCTCTGATTGATTCGCGAATAGAGCGATTTTAGACTGTTTCACCGGTATTAGAATATCTGAACTTAGAAATTTCGCAATCATCTCCGCACTAATAGCATTGCCAGAAAACATAGCATACAGCGAGTCAGCTGTGGGTTCAATATTAAAATCGCCACATAAAATGTAACTGTCACACTTGTGAAATTTCGCAAATTCAACTAGTTTTGTGAGAACTAGACACCCCTGTAGAGTTTGTACGTCTGGATGATCTAAGTCCCAAGCTACATGAACATTTCCAAATGCAACTAGCCTATTGTCTATAAGGAAGACTGTAAATAAAGCCAACGTGTCTCTGTAGCAGGTCTCATATAAATGCTTGTTACCAAACAGTTTCTCCCATGCTGAGATCATTAGTTCGTTTAGTGTTACGTGTTCGATAGCCACCAAACTGCATTTCTCCCTCAGATAGAAAGTAGCCAGGCCGTCTTCTGGGTTGGAAGATTTCTCCACTATTTTCTCTCGGAACACTCCATCGTATCCCAGCTCGTTGAGAGAAGGGCGTAATCGAGATGTGTAATACTTCTCCGTCACTTCTTGGAAACATAACACACTCCCGTATCCGATTGATTCTAGCTCTTTCAACAGACTCTGATGTCTTCCTTCGTTTGCTAAACTACTAGCTTCACAATAAGGAAATTCAGTTTTGTTAACATAACAATCTGCTAAAATGTTGTAGGAGAGTATTGAGAACTGGTATGGGTGTTCTTTTGATGTTGAAATTAATTTTCTCTCTGGATATTGAGAGAGAGTGAATAATTCTGACGAGTGAAGCTGTTTGATTCTGGATTCTGGAACACTTGGAGGAGCACACTTCAAGTCATTAACAGCCATAACAAATTACTGAGTGAAAAATCTAATTTAGAGATGTAAGATCAGGTTTACTTGCTAGAATTGTGATCAATTAATTAACCACAAAAGTGCTCCTCCCCTTTCATTGTGTCTGTGTGAAGGTAGAGGCAGTCTAGTTCGAAGCAAGTAATATGTGGCAAAATATGGTGGTGCAAACAGGGATTCACTTGCTACTTTTCTTTACTTGTTGCTTACTACCTTTTTATTTTTTTTGGAGGAAAATAAAAGGTAGTAAGAAAATATTCTGGATGGCGAGCAAAAAAAAAGTAGCAAGTAAATTTCCCCGATACCATGATGAAACGGACATGGTTAAATTAAGAAAATTCTGATTCTGAAATGCTCAAATATTTCTGCAAATCGCTCGATGAAGACTCGTTTCGGTTTCATATTGCACGATCAATAATTTCTTTTCCTCACGCCAACTAAATGCCCGTAAAAAATAAGTAGCATGTAAAAAAAATAGTAGTGAGTGAATAAAACTAAATCTAAATTGGAGGACAAAATAAAGTAGCAAATAAACGGTTGGCAAAAAAAAATCCGTGCAACTTTTTTTTTGCCAGTTCTGGAATCCCTGGGCGCAAATATGAACAAATTATATAGGCACATCATTGCTCTGATATGTTACTCCGTATCTGTAATCATCACAGATAATTTGAAAAGTTTGATGAAAGTGAGACTTTTTAAACTTCAAATTTATGCATAATAATGTATGGTGTATCTACATACGTACTTTGTTGATTTTTGCGTAATCCTTATGGAATAACTCATATCAACTTCAATACTCAGTGTGTAGGGAGTCTATAGGCTATCAATATTGCTTAACCCCGGATGGCTTGGAGTTTTTTCTATTTATAGTAAATACCCGGAATGACGCGACACATTCCAAGGGCAACGGAGGGATTTAAAATTAAGCGTATCAAAAAGATGATTTTAATCAGGATAAGACTAAGGATTTATCTAGGAGCGAAAATACGATATTGTTAAAGAGCATAAGAAGAACTCATTTACCATAACGTTATTCATCAATTTATTCCTATGAAATGCATGGGAATGAAACTTGGAGAGTATTTCTCACAGATTGTATATGTATAATTATAAAAATATTACTATGCACTCGAACCTCTTTATCCGGACCTCCGATATCCTAGCACCTGTCCCAACCGGGCAGCCCTTTCGACATTTAGTCAATACAAGCACGCTTCGCTTGCTTGCGCTACGCGGCTTGCGGACACTGCGTGTCCGCAGAGTCGCCCTGCGGGCGCCTGGAATCACTCAATCAAACATATTTTGGAATTTTTTCCTTTAAATAAATATTGTAAACAAAGGTCGACGAATAATTTCTCATATGGATCCGAAAATATAATATTCAAAATCTACAGCACTAAAAACCCTATGTCAACCGTTGGAAGCTAGATTCTAGCCCATTTTTGTATTTTTTTACTGTATGTATCTATTGTAAACAAAAGTAAACAAATTGATGACCAAATTTACTCGAAAATATGATATTCGACATCTAGACCCCTGAAAACCCCATGTTAACCGTTGTAAGCAAGTTTCTAGCATAGTTTTGAGATTTGTTTACTTTATGTATCTATTGTAAACAAAAGTGAACAAATAATTTATCATATAGATCTGAAAATATGATATTCGAAATCTACACCCCTGAAAATCCCAAGTCACCGTTGGAAGTTAGTCTCTAGCATTATTTTCAAAATTCATCAAATGGTGTGAAAATATGCAGATAATCTTTTTTATAGCCATACACTATAATAAATACATTTAAGATATCAAACATAAGTTGTGGCTTTGAAGTATTAATAACAACAAGCGCGCTTCGCTTGCTTGCGCTGCGCGGCTTGCGGGCACTTCGTATCCGTAGAGTCGCCCTGCTGGCGCCTGAAGTTACTCAATCTAACCTATTTTGGATTTTTTTTATTTTATATAAATATGTAAAAAAGTTAACGAATAATTTCTCATATGGATCCGAAAATATGATATTCGAAATCTACACCCCTGAAAACCCCATGTCAACCATTGGAAGCTAGTCTCAACGCTATTTTTGAGATTTGTTTACTTTATGTATCTAATGTACAAGTAAACAAAAGTAAACAAATAATTGATCATATTAATCTGAAAATATGATATTCGAAATCTACACCCCTGAAAACCCCATGTCACCCGTTGGAAGCAAGTCTCTAGCCTATTTTTGAGATTTGTTTACTTTATGTATCTAATGTAAACAAAAGTAAACAAATAATTCATCATATAGATCTGAAAATATGATATTCGAAATCTACACCCCTGAAAACCCCATGTCAACCATTGGAAGCTAGTCTCAACGCTATTTTTGAGATTTGTTTACTTTATGTATCTAATGTACAAGTAAACAAAGGTAAACAAATAATTTATCATATTAATCTGAAAATATGATATTCGAAATCTACACCCCTGAAAACCCCATGTCACCCGTTGGAAGCAAGTCTCTAGCCTATTTTTGAGATTTGTTTACTTTATGTATCTAATGTAAACAAAAGTAAACAAATAATTCATCATATAGATCTGAAAATATGATATTCGAAATCTACACCCCTGAAAACCCCATGTCAACCATTGGAAGCTAGTCTCAACGCTATTTTTGAGATTTGTTTACTTTATGTATCTAATGTACAAGTAAACAAAAGTAAACAAATAATTTATCATATTAATCTGAAAATATGATATTCGAAATCTACACCCCTGAAAACCCCATGTCACCCGTTGGAAGCAAGTCTCTAGCCTATTTTTGAGATTTGTTTACTTTATGTATCTAATGTAAACAAAAGTAAACAAATAATTCATCATATAGATCTGAAAATATGATATTCGAAATCTACACCCCTACAAACCCCATGTCAACCGTTGGAACCTAGTCTCTAGCATTATTTTCAAAATTTATCAAATGGTGTGAAAATATGTATATAAAGGTGTGAAAATATGCACGTAATCTTTTTTATTGCATTATAATACTTTTAAGATATCAAACATTAGTTGTGGCTTTTAAGTACTAAAACAATGACGATCTATTGTAGTGTCGTACAATGATTACTATTGTGATAGTGTAGTCCTTTATTTAGTATAGAAAAGGTGTGAAAAATTGTTTTCCATTTTTTTTGCAGAGATGTTAAGAATTAGAACGCAGCATGCTGAGAATTAAATCTCAGCATGCTGAGAATTAAATCGCAGCATGCTGAGAATTAAATCGCAGCATGCTGAGAATTAAATCGCAGCATGCTGAGAATTAAATCGCAGCATGCTGAGAATTAAATCGCAGCATGCTGAGAATTAAATCGCAGCATGCTGAGAATTAAATCTCAGCATGCTGAGAATTAAATCGCAGCATGCTGAGAATTAAATCTCAGCATGCTGAGAATTAAATCCCAGCATGCTGAGAATTAAATCGCAGCATGCTGAGAATTAAATCTCAGCATGCTGAGAATTAAATCCCAGCATGCTGAGAATTAAATCTCAGCATGCTGAGAATTAAATCCCAGCATGCTGAGAATTAAATCGCAGCATGCTGAGAATTAAATCCCAGCATGCTGAGAATTAAATCGCAGCATGCTGAGAATTAAATCGCAGCATGCTGAGAATTAAATCGCAGCATGCTGAGAATTAAATCTCAGCATGCTGAGAATTAAATCGCAGCATGCTGAGAATTAAATCTCAGCATGCTGAGAATTAAATCCCAGCATGCTGAGAATTAAATCGCAGCATGCTGAGAATTAAATCTCAGCATGCTGAGAATTAAATCCCAGCATGCTGAGAATTAAATCTCAGCATGCTGAGAATTAAATCCCAGCATGCTGAGAATTAAATCCCAGCATGCTGAGAATTAAATCGCAGCATGCTGAGAATTAAATCGCAGCATGCTGAGAATTAAATCGCAGCATGCTGAGAATTAAATCCCAGCATGCTGAGAATTAAATCTCAGCATGCTGAGAATTAAATCGCAGCATGCTGAGAATTAAATCGCAGCATGCTGAGAATTAAATCCCAGCATGCTGAGAATTAAATCGCAGCATGCTGAGAATTAAATCGCAGCATGCTGAGAATTAAATCTCAGCATGCTGAGAATTAAATCGCAGCATGCTGAGAATTAAATCTCAGCATGCTGAGAATTAAATCCCAGCATGCTGAGAATTAAATCGCAGCATGCTGAGAATTAAATCTCAGCATGCTGAGAATTAAATCCCAGCATGCTGAGAATTAAATCTCAGCATGCTGAGAATTAAATCCCAGCATGCTGAGAATTAAATCCCAGCATGCTGAGAATTAAATCGCAGCATGCTGAGAATTAAATCGCAGCATGCTGAGAATTAAATCGCAGCATGCTGAGAATTAAATCCCAGCATGCTGAGAATTAAATCTCAGCATGCTGAGAATTAAATCGCAGCATGCTGAGAATTAAATCGCAGCATGCTGAGAATTAAATCCCAGCATGCTGAGAATTAAATCGCAGCATGCTGAGAATTAAATCCCAGCATGCTGAGAATTAAATCGCAGCATGCTGAGAATTAAATCCCAGCATGCTGAGAATTAAATCTCAGCATGCTGAGAATTAAATCGCAGCATGCTGAGAATTAAATCGCAGCATGCTGAGAATTAAATCCCAGCATGCTGAGAATTAAATCCCAGCATGCTGAGAATTAAATCGCAGCATGCTGAGAATTAAATCTCAGCATGCTGAGAATTAAATCGCAGCATGCTGAGAATTAAATCTCAGCATGCTGAGAATTAAATCGCAGCATGCTGAGAATTAAATCTCAGCATGCTGAGAATTAAATCCCAGCATGCTGAGAATTAAATCGCAGCATGCTGAGAATTAAATCGCAGCATGCTGAGAATTAAATCCCAGCATGCTGAGAATTAAATCTCAGCATGCTGAGAATTAAATCGCAGCATGCTGAGAATTAAATCGCAGCATGCTGAGAATTAAATCCCAGCATGCTGAGAATTAAATCTCAGCATGCTGAGAATTAAATCGCAGCATGCTGAGAATTAAATCGCAGCATGCTGAGAATTAAATCCCAGCATGCTGAGAATTAAATCGCAGCATGCTGAGAATTAAATCCCAGCATGCTGAGAATTAAATCGCAGCATGCTGAGAATTAAATCCCAGCATGCTGAGAATTAAATCGCAGCATGCTGAGAATTAAATCCCAGCATGCTGAGAATTAAATCGCAGCATGCTGAGAATTAAATTTCAGCATGCTGAGAATTAAATCGCAGCATGCTGAGAATTAAATCCCAGCATGCTGAGAATTAAATCGCAGCATGCTGAGAATTAAATCGCAGCATGCTGAGAATTAAATCCCAGCATGCTGAGAATTAAATCTCAGCATGCTGAGAATTAAATCGCAGCATGCTGAGAATTAAATCGCAGCATGCTGAGAATTAAATCCCAGCATGCTGAGAATTAAATCGCAGCATGCTGAGAATTAAATCGCAGCATGCTGAGAATTAAATCCCAGCATGCTGAGAATTAAATCCCAGCATGCTGAGAATTAAATCGCAGCATGCTGAGAATTAAATCGCAGCATGCTGAGAATTAAATCGCAGCATGCTGAGAATTAAATCCCAGCATGCTGAGAATTAAATCCCAGCATGCTGAGAATTAAATCGCAGCATGCTGAGAATTAAATCGCAGCATGCTGAGAATTAAATCCCAGCATGCTGAGAATTAAATCTCAGCATGCTGAGAATTAAATCGCAGCATGCTGAGAATTAAATCGCAGCATGCTGAGAATTAAATCCCAGCATGCTGAGAATTAAATCCCAGCATGCTGAGAATTAAATCGCAGCATGCTGAGAATTAAATCGCAGCATGCTGAGAATTAAATCGCAGCATGCTGAGAATTAAATCGCAGCATGCTGAGAATTAAATCCCAGCATGCTGGGAATTAAATCGCAGCATGCTGAGAATTAAATCGCAGCATGCTGAGAATTAAATCGCAGCATGCTGAGAATTAAATCCCAGCATGCTGAGAATTAAATCTCAGCATGCTGAGAATTAAATCGCAGCATGCTGAGAATTAAATCGCAGCATGCTGAGAATTAAATCCCAGCATGCTGAGAATTAAATCGCAGCATGCTGAGAATTAAATCCCAGCATGCTGAGAATTAAATCGCAGCATGCTGAGAATTAAATCCCAGCATGCTGAGAATTAAATCGCAGCATGCTGAGAATTAAATCCCAGCATGCTGAGAATTAAATCGCAGCATGCTGAGAATTAAATTTCAGCATGCTGAGAATTAAATCGCAGCATGCTGAGAATTAAATCCCAGCATGCTGAGAATTAAATCGCAGCATGCTGAGAATTAAATCCCAGCATGCTGAGAATTAAATCTCAGCATGCTGAGAATTAAATCGCAGCATGCTGAGAATTAAATCCCAGCATGCTGAGAATTAAATCCCAGCATGCTGAGAATTAAATCGCAGCATGCTGAGAATTAAATCCCAGCATGCTGAGAATTAAATCGCAGCATGCTGAGAATTAAATCTCAGCATGCTGAGAATTAAATCGCAGCATGCTGAGAATTAAATCTCAGCATGCTGAGAATTAAATCGCAGCATGCTGAGAATTAAATCGCAGCATGCTGAGAATTAAATCGCAGCATGCTGAGAATTAAATCCCAGCATGCTGAGAATTAAATCCCAGCATGCTGAGAATTAAATCTCAGCATGCTGAGAATTAAATCGCAGCATGCTGAGAATTAAATCGCAGCATGCTGAGAATTAAATCGCAGCATGCTGAGAATTAAATCCCAGCATGCTGAGAATTAAATCGCAGCATGCTGAGAATTAAATCCCAGCATGCTGAGAATTAAATCGCAGCATGCTGAGAATTAAATCCCAGCATGCTGAGAATTAAATCGCAGCATGCTGAGAATTAAATCCCAGCATGCTGAGAATTAAATCGCAGCATGCTGAGAATTAAATTTCAGCATGCTGAGAATTAAATCGCAGCATGCTGAGAATTAAATCCCAGCATGCTGAGAATTAAATCGCAGCATGCTGAGAATTAAATCCCAGCATGCTGAGAATTAAATCTCAGCATGCTGAGAATTAAATCGCAGCATGCTGAGAATTAAATCCCAGCATGCTGAGAATTAAATCGCAGCATGCTGAGAATTAAATCGCAGCATGCTGAGAATTAAATCCCAGCATGCTGAGAATTAAATCTCAGCATGCTGAGAATTAAATCGCAGCATGCTGAGAATTAAATCGCAGCATGCTGAGAATTAAATCCCAGCATGCTGAGAATTAAATCGCAGCATGCTGAGAATTAAATCGCAGCATGCTGAGAATTAAATCCCAGCATGCTGAGAATTAAATCCCAGCATGCTGAGAATTAAATCGCAGCATGCTGAGAATTAAATCGCAGCATGCTGAGAATTAAATCCCAGCATGCTGAGAATTAAATCTCAGCATGCTGAGAATTAAATCGCAGCATGCTGAGAATTAAATCGCAGCATGCTGAGAATTAAATCCCAGCATGCTGAGAATTAAATCCCAGCATGCTGAGAATTAAATCGCAGCATGCTGAGAATTAAATCGCAGCATGCTGAGAATTAAATCGCAGCATGCTGAGAATTAAATCCCAGCATGCTGGGAATTAAATCGCAGCATGCTGAGAATTAAATCCCAGCATGCTGAGAATTAAATCGCAGCATGCTGAGAATTAAATCGCAGCATGCTGAGAATTAAATCCCAGCATGCTGAGAATTAAATCTCAGCATGCTGAGAATTAAATCGCAGCATGCTGAGAATTAAATCGCAGCATGCTGAGAATTAAATCCCAGCATGCTGAGAATTAAATCGCAGCATGCTGAGAATTAAATCCCAGCATGCTGAGAATTAAATCGCAGCATGCTGAGAATTAAATCCCAGCATGCTGAGAATTAAATCGCAGCATGCTGAGAATTAAATCCCAGCATGCTGAGAATTAAATCGCAGCATGCTGAGAATTAAATTTCAGCATGCTGAGAATTAAATCGCAGCATGCTGAGAATTAAATCCCAGCATGCTGAGAATTAAATCGCAGCATGCTGAGAATTAAATCCCAGCATGCTGAGAATTAAATCTCAGCATGCTGAGAATTAAATCGCAGCATGCTGAGAATTAAATCCCAGCATGCTGAGAATTAAATCCCAGCATGCTGAGAATTAAATCGCAGCATGCTGAGAATTAAATCCCAGCATGCTGAGAATTAAATCGCAGCATGCTGAGAATTAAATCTCAGCATGCTGAGAATTAAATCGCAGCATGCTGAGAATTAAATCTCAGCATGCTGAGAATTAAATCGCAGCATGCTGAGAATTAAATCGCAGCATGCTGAGAATTAAATCGCAGCATGCTGAGAATTAAATCCCAGCATGCTGAGAATTAAATCCCAGCATGCTGAGAATTAAATCTCAGCATGCTGAGAATTAAATCGCAGCATGCTGAGAATTAAATCGCAGCATGCTGAGAATTAAATCGCAGCATGCTGAGAATTAAATCCCAGCATGCTGAGAATTAAATCGCAGCATGCTGAGAATTAAATCCCAGCATGCTGAGAATTAAATCGCAGCATGCTGAGAATTAAATCCCAGCATGCTGAGAATTAAATCGCAGCATGCTGAGAATTAAATCCCAGCATGCTGAGAATTAAATCGCAGCATGCTGAGAATTAAATTTCAGCATGCTGAGAATTAAATCGCAGCATGCTGAGAATTAAATCCCAGCATGCTGAGAATTAAATCGCAGCATGCTGAGAATTAAATCCCAGCATGCTGAGAATTAAATCTCAGCATGCTGAGAATTAAATCGCAGCATGCTGAGAATTAAATCCCAGCATGCTGAGAATTAAATCCCAGCATGCTGAGAATTAAATCGCAGCATGCTGAGAATTAAATCCCAGCATGCTGAGAATTAAATCGCAGCATGCTGAGAATTAAATCTCAGCATGCTGAGAATTAAATCGCAGCATGCTGAGAATTAAATCTCAGCATGCTGAGAATTAAATCCCAGCATGCTGAGAATTAAATCGCAGCATGCTGAGAATTAAATCGCAGCATGCTGAGAATTAAATCCCAGCATGCTGAGAATTAAATCCCAGCATGCTGAGAATTAAATCTCAGCATGCTGAGAATTAAATCGCAGCATGCTGAGAATTAAATCGCAGCATGCTGAGAATTAAATCCCAGCATGCTGAGAATTAAATCTCTGCATGCTGAGAATTAAATCGCAGCATGCTGAGAATTAAATCGCAGCATGCTGAGAATTAAATCCCAGCATGCTGAGAATTAAATCCCAGCATGCTGAGAATTAAATCGCAGCATGCTGAGAATTAAATCGCAGCATGCTGAGAATTAAATCTCAGCATGCTGAGAATTAAATCGCAGCATGCTGAGAATTAAATCCCAGCATGCTGAGAATTAAATCCCAGCATGCTGAGAATTAAATCGCAGCATGCTGAGAATTAAATCCCAGCATGCTGAGAATTAAATCTCAGCATGCTGAGAATTAAATCGCAGCATGCTGAGAATTAAATCCCAGCATGCTGAGAATTAAATCGCAGCATGCTGAGAATTAAATCCCAGCATGCTGAAAATCAAAACGCAGCATGCTTTTGTGCGAAACTATTGTAGGTTGTCATTGCTAGCAATAACATATATAGTTGTCTCAATTATATTATAGTGTATAACATTGAAAATTGTTATGTGTATATTTTCACACCTTTATATACACATTTTCACACGATTTGATGAATTTTGAAAATTATTATAATACAAGCTTCCAAGATTGGCATGGGGTTTTTAGAGATGTAGATTTCGAATACAGTGGAACCTCCATAATCCGACATTCAATGGGAGACGAATAATTTGTCGGATTATGGAGGTAAAATAACCTATAATCCGACATTATTTGATAGACGAAAAAATTGTCGGATTCCGGAATAGCGAGGTGTCGGATTATAGAGGTTGTTTTCTATAGAAAAACGATCCGTGAACAGAAATAATGTCGTTTAGAGAAATGTCGGATTACAGAGGTGTCGGATTACGGAGGTTCCACTGTATCATATTTTCAGATCGATATGATAATTTTTTTGTTTACTTTTGTTTACAATGGATACATAAAGTAAACAAATTACAAAAATAGGCTAGAGACTAGCTTCCAACGGTTGACATGGAGTTTTTAGGGGTGTAGAATTCAAATATCATATTTTCAGATCGATATGATAATTTTTTTGTTTACTTTTGTTTACAATGGATACATAAAGTAAACAAATTACAAAAATAGGCTAGAGACTAGCTTCCAACGATTGACATGGGGTTTTTAGGGGTGTAGAATTCAAATATCATATTTTCAGATCGATATGATAATTTTTTTGTTTACTTTTGTTTACAATGGATACATAAAGTAAACAAATTACAAAAATAGGCTAGAGACTAGCTTCCAACGATTGACATGGGGTTTTTAGGGGTGTAGAATTCAAATATCATATTTTCAGATCGATTTAATAAATTATTTGTTTACTTTTGTTTACAATATATTCATAAAGTAACAAATTACAAAAATAGGGGCTAGAGACATCTAATATATTCTGGGGTAAATACTGCTTAAAATGTATTAATCAATCGCAATGGAATAGTTTCTTTTCCTTTATATAATATCTATTTTACAATCACCTCTCTTATCCGGAACTCAAATTTTGATAACCTCTAAGTTCCGGGCACTAGATATTGTTTAAACTCACCCATTATACAAATTGACAGTTGCAACACTATAAAATGCTATTCAATTTGATTTCTGAGTTACGGGCACCTCTCTTATCCGGACCTCCGATATCCGGGCAAATTCTGTTAACCGGGCACCCTCCGGGCCGGCACTGCCCGGATAAGAGATAAGAGGACAAGAGAGTTCGAGTGTATTTTCAATTTTTTGAAAATAGTAATTAGATATTTTAAATGCCGCCAGGAACAATTACTATAGGAAAATTATAAATATATTTGTATGTAGATTGAAAAATGAATGGCGAACACCTCGTCGCACGGACATTTGTCCAGTGAGCATTAGTTGCCTGACAACGGGTAGCGGAACTTTCGTCCCCTGAAATACCCCTTTCGCACCTACTTATTTCTCAATCTAAAGCCCTCATTTTCACCCTTTTTTCAAACATACTCCACTCCAAAAGCCTCAACTTCCGTTCCTTACACATTAGTACCCGTTTATTTTAGTCTCTAAAGAGGCGAAGTTCCAGTGAAACAGAGACGAAAATTCCGCTACACATTGTCTGGTAACTAATGTTCAGAGGACGAAATGTCCGTTTACCATTTTAAATGCCACTAACGTAGCGCCAGGAACAATTACTATAGAAATATAAATATATATGAAATTGAAAAATATTCATTCATATAATGGTTAAAGTGAGAAATCTGAAGTATTATACATAGTGAAAAATACAATTTATTCGTTTAAATCTCATCTTGAAATTATAATTAACGTTGAATATGTGAAAATAAGATAAAACAGGCTTCATTAGTCAAACAGAATATAGACTGCACACCATCTTATCCATTTCTTAAATAATAATTATTACTCACTTACTCTCAAATCGGAACTCAGCCTTGATGGATAGATGGTCAGAAGACATGACAGTGTTAGGGAGGGCAACCTCGGATTTGAGATCTTTCTCTTCTGGCATTGCTAGTACACTGACAGGCAGCACTCCATCACTGTAGAATATGTAGTCAAGACATCCGTGGAAGTCTCCAGTGTAGTTAGTGAACTCTGGTTCCTTTCCCTGGATTGTCATATAAGCACTCTTGACAGGTTCGGGAATTGTGTAGAACTTCTCGAACACTCTGAAATAAGGAACCATCTCTGATTGAGTCGCGAATAGAGCGATTTTAGACTGTTTCACCGGTATTAGAATATCTGAACTTAGAAATTTCGCAATCATCTCCTCACTAATAGCATTGCCAGAAAACATCTCATACAGTTCTGTGGAAGGTAGTATATTGAAATCACCACACAAGAAGTAGTTATCACACTTGTGAAATTTCGCGAATTCAGTCAATTTTGTAAGAACTAGACAGCCCTGTAGGATCTTAACCTCCGATTGAATCGAGTGCCAGTGGATATGAACATTTCCAAATGCGACCAACCTATCCTCTATAAGGAGAACTGTGATTAAAGCCACTGTGTCCCTGAAGCAAGTTCCATGTAGATTTTTGTTGCCAAACAGTTTCTCCCAAGCAGATATCATTAGTTCGTTGAGAATCACAGACTCAATACACACCAGACTGCATTTCTCTCTAAGGTAGAAGGTAGCTACTCCGTCCTCTGAGTTGGAAGATTTCTTTTGTCGTTTATTCTTCTGCTGGAACACTCCATCGTATCCCAGCTCGTTGAGAGAAGGGCGTAACAGAGATGTGTAGTACTTCTCCGTCACTTCTTGGAAACATAACACACTCCCGTATCCGATTGATTCTAGCTCTTTCAACAGACTCTGATGTCTTCTTTCGTTTGCTAAACTACTAGCTTTACAATAATGAAATTCAGTTTTGTTAACATAACAATCTGCTAAAATGTTGTAGGAGAGTATTGAGAACTGGGATGGGTGTTCTTTTGATGTTGAAATTAATTTTCTCTCTGGATATTGAGAGAGAGTGAATAATTCTGACGAGTGAAGCTGTTTGATTCTGGATTCTGGAACACTTGGAGGAGCACACTTCAAGTCATTAACAGCCATAACAAATGGTTGCTGAGTGAAAAATCTAATTTAGAGATGTTGTAAGATCAGGTTTACTTGCTAGAATTGTGATCAATTAATTAACCACAAAAGTGCTCCTCCTCTTTCATTGTGTCTGTGTGAAGGTAGAGGCAATCTAATTCGAAGCAAGTAATATGTGGCAAAATATGGTGGCGCAAATATCAACAAATTATATAGGCACATCATTGCTCTGATTACAATACTATGTGATATGTGTAATATGTTACTCCGTATCTGTAATCATCACAGATAATTTGAAAGTTTGATGAAAGTGCGACTTTTAAACTTCAAATTTATGCATAATAATGTATGGTGTATATACATACGTACTTTGTTGATTTTTGCGTAATCCTTATGGAATAACTCATATCAACTTCAATACTCAGTGTGTAGGGAAGTCTATAGGCTATCAATATTGCTTAACCCCGGATGGCTTGAGGTTTTTTCTATTTATAGTAAACAAGCGCGCTTCGCTTGTTTGCGCTGCGCGGCTGGCGGACATTTTGTGTCCGCCAGAGGCGCCCTTTGGGCGCCTGGGGTCACCTTTGATTAATTATATGGGAGATAACATCTAGAAATACGTCTGTCCTACTGTTATAATCGATATCGCTCGAAAAATCACCAAATTTGTCCATTTTTAAAATTTTGATGTGTAATGATGACTTCATAACATAGTGATGAGTAATCATTTTTTGGTGATAGTTGTAGCATATGTGAGGTATATTAATATACATATTCTATTAAAATTTCAGCTTTCTATCACATAAAATGGCTGAGTTATCGTCGAAAAACTGAAATTTCTCATTATAAAAAGGTGACAATGACGTCATAATTCCATGATGAGTCAACATTTTCGTCTGAGCTCAGAACTTGCTGGAGCCATAGCCAAAAGACTCCCGCATGCCAAAAATCAGCTTTCTGCGCTTGGCAGTTTCTTCAATCAATTCGTTACAGATATATATACGTATGTATATATATATAAATACAAGCGCGCTTCGCTTGCTTGCGCTGCGCGGCTGGCGGACACTTCGTGTCCGCCAGAGGCTCCCTTCGGTCGCCTGAGGTCACATTGGTTAATTATAAGGGAGATAGCATCTATAAATATGTCCATCCATAGCCTACTTAATATAAGGCCTGACAGTAAATGTACCATGGATGAACAACAAGATGGGAAATTTTATTTTCTAAAATCCAGTGAATTGAGCTATTAAGTTAACTATGCATCTCTAGGACTCCCAAACATGACTGCTCTGTTACCCTGAGGTTAAAATTATCATGTCTAGTGAGAGTGGTGATTAGATATCATAATTTAATATTAAAAGTACATACAAACTGTACATTCTATAATATAATTAGTAGAAATACAACACACAACAGAAATAATAACTGGGTACTTAAGTCCAAAAAATAAACAAATAATTTATCATACAGATCTGAAAATAAATATTCGAAATCTACACCCCTAAAACCTTATGTTAACCGTTGGAAATCTCTAGCGATTTTTTAAAAATTCATCAAATAGTGTTAAAATATGTATATAAAGGTGTGAAAATATACACAAAAACTTTTTTTATTGCTATACACTATAATATACTAATTGAGACATCTATATAAGTTATTGCTTATTATTAATAACAATGACAGCCTACAATAGTGTCGTACAATGATTTCTATTGTAGAGTGAAGCAGTACATAGTACAGTTGAAACCGGGTTTTTTTGACACCCCATTTGCACGAAAAAATGTCAAAAAAACCCGATTGTCAAAAAAACCCAGTGTTTTCCACAACGAAGAAAATATATTTTAGAGGTCATAGTAAGAATTATTAAGTATGTAAAGGTTAATTTCTTGACTCCGTAGTCCTTGGCAATTGCCGTCAGAGGGTGACCCTTGTCGAGACGCAGGACTATCTCGTGCCTTTCCGTCAGTGTCAGACGTTTCTGTTTTGTTATGGATGTCATGAACTAATTGCTGAAAATTGGGTGTCAAAAAAACACGGTGTCAACTGTACATAAAACTCAGATTTTTACACCAACAATTGTCAAAAAAACCCGATGGAAATTCTATAGTAAAAACATCTGCAGCAAAATATGTCAAAAAAAATACGATTGTCAAAAAAACCAAGTGTCAAAAAAACCCGGTTTCGACTGTATGTGTGAAAAATTGTTTTCCATTTTTTTAGAGGAGAAAAATTTCGCTTAGATCTTTGAACTTAATCCTAGATTCATCATTTGACACCTACATGCCAATTTTTGTATCTCTACGACTTGCCAATTCTTCAGTCAATTCGGACAAACAAACAAAAATTCCTAGCGTTTTAATATATAAGATAGGAAGTACCCCAAACTTGTATGGATTCCCAACTAAAAATAGCTTAAGTCGGAAATGGCGCAGCAAAATTCCTAGGCAACGAAGTCACTTATCTTTCAAGTCTTTTAGAGAGTTGACGATGAACTTCATTTTCTCTTCTCGGATCTCAAACTAAGTTGCGGGGTTTGATTCATCAAATCTTCTTATTCATCGTATGACAAGCGAGTCCGTTTCATAGATTTAGTTCAATATTTCACAAGGAGGTGCACTGTGTAATTGTACCCCTTCCTTCAGCATTGGCTTCACGCGCGGTACTTCATAAAGGTACCATCTCCTTTTAGAACTTTGAAAGTGAGGTGTCTTCTTGTCTTCTTCATGCCTTCTTTCTAAAAATGCTTGATGCATACATAAATAGCCTTGAGGTCACCTATATCCTCACGATGAAGAGCACGTGTCCATATTTTAGGTCAGGTGGACTTGTAGTTACTCTTGCATCCATGGACAGCACAAGAGTTTGGCATGTCGGAATGAGATAGAAGCTAATATTAAGAGCATAGTAAAATAGGGGAATAGTGTGTGCAGAGGCGTAGCCAGGGTGCGGCACATGGGGCCTAGGCCGCAACCTCAAAGGCTGTGCCCACTAAAATTTCACAAATTAGCATTGGGTGCCGCAACCCTCTCACGGAATTGCCGCACCCTAAAAATTGGGCTGGCTACGCCTCTGAGTGTGTGTAATATAATAGTTTTGAATAATATCAATATGTGATCAATAATAGTATTCATTCAAATAATATTTACAATAAATATGGTTCATCATTATAATATTTTCGATATCAAATATTATGGATTGATAAATATTACCATCTTGTCTTTCATCCTTGGTCCTTATTTTCTAAGTTACTGTCAGGCCTTATATTAAGTAGGCTATGGTCCATCTTAGTTTTAAAATCGATATCACTCGAAAAAACACCAAATTTGTCAATTTTTAAAATTTTGATGAGTAATGATGAGGTCATAGCAAAGTGATGAGTCATCATTTTTTGATGATAGTTGCATCATATGTGAGACGTGTTAGGATACAGATTCTATTAAAATTTCAGCCATGGCCTACTTAACTCAGGCCTCACAGTAGAATGTGAAATTTGGACCAGGGATGCGTTTGAAGCCGAACAATGAAATACCAACTTTTCAATATTTCGTGGTAATTTTAGTGCATAATGATTTGAGTGATAGCCTTGAGCGTTCACATTTGATCTAACCCTCATTAATTTCTATTTTAAATGTCTCCATCATACTATACTATATTGAGTATTGAAGTGATATATATCATATATTTCATTTAAATAATTGAAATAAACAAGACAATACTATTACAATCACAATTAATAATGTATTAAAACAGTTTTACAATACATAAACTTTATTTCGATCATTTTAGCGATGTTGTTGTCTCCGATTAACATATTGAGGGTTGAGTTACTGGCATGTGAGAAAGGTTGGCCGCGCTTACAGCTGAACTAAATAAAGAAAAATAAAGTTAAACACATACTATATTAAAATATAAGGATATTAATTAAGAGTTAAATTTCAATTTACGTTTTTCAATTCCTCTACATACTACCATGGAATTATAATTTTTTACATTATTAGCTATCATACAATTTCCTGAAACAAATAACAACCTAGAATAGAAAAACGAGGAATATTGCAGGAAGGACATGTATTTTCCCAGACATCACAATAATTGCTATCTACTATTAAGTTTAAAGCAAGCTCGACTAGAATTTTCCTCGCTGGCCCTTCATGGTAACAGACGAACAATCCAGGACCATTTTTTCTGAAGGCTAGAGACCATGATAGCAAATACAGTTTTCATAGGATTATCTGGACATATATTGGATCCTATAATTTTGCCTCCCTTGTATGATATACAGTAGAACCCGGATAAGACGTACCCCTCCAGGAAGCGGAAAAAAGCACGTACTATCCAGGGCCGGCGGAACTGGTCCGGCTTTGGCCGGACCAATTTTATGCCATTATGGCTTATTTTCATATGCAAATTTGCTTTTGGCCGGACCAATAAAAAGTTGCTTCCGCCGGGCCTGCTATCCGTAAGTACGTTCTAACCGAGTTGATATTACATAGGAATCCAGATAATAAATGAATTCTGGTTCAGAGAAATGAGTACGTACTAAGCCGAAGTACGTTGTATCCCGAAGTACGTTGTATCCCGAGTACGTACTAACCGAGTTCTACTGTACCGGGTTTTACGTGAAGTTCATCCATTTGAAGGATGACATGTTTTTGTTCATTCGAAAAAGAACACGTCGCTTGCCTCAGGAATGGAAAGAATTCATTTTCGAGCCCAAATGAAGAGTACAATTTTTCTAAAGTATTGAAGTGAGGAAGTGATAGGCAAGGCATGTGCTGGAGATACTTACAACAAGCTGGCGAGATAAGATGTGTTTTAAGAGAAAATATTTGTGTGAGTATGTTGTATCTATGTCTATTTTTGGGAACAAGACTGTTTTCTAATTGGCATTGAATGAATTGGAGTCGACAAATTTCTGGATGCTCAGATGTTTCCACATCCGAACTGGTATGCATAATATCAATGGCTTGTTGGATATGAACATTCGCTGATGATATATGGGAAGCAGTAGATTCAGAATTCTTAGATGGCTCACATCGATAAGGCGCGCTAGAAATTTCATTCACAAGTGATTCAAGTTGTCGAATATCACTGAGGCAACTGAGCGAATGTGGAAAAATCACATTTTTATAAAAGGCCTTGATAGAAAGATCGAACGTTACTACCAAATAAACATCAACTAGTATACTAGAATTCTCTAAACTAGGACGCATAAAAATCAAGCTATGTTCATCTGGGTACCATAATGACCAGGTTTTAGGTAAATAAATAAGTGATAACTTACCTTGCATTTCCTGGGAGCAGCTAACCTTAAATCTCTCTTTTTCTTCTGCATCAGATCTCAGGCTAAGTGTCAAAGCTTGATTGAGGTAATCTTTTGAGTCGAGAGACCGACGACTTCGCTTAGCTGCAGATTGGGGGTAGTATGAGGGACTAAGTTGATCTGGTTTCTGCGGCATCTTGAAAAGAGTCACACGATCTTCAGACTTGTAGTTACACTTGCAACCAGGTGCCGAGCAACTGGTCGGCATTTCAAATGTAAGTACGTAGCTAGTGCAAAAAAGAAATGTATGTAAATATTTATTATTATGATTAAATTATATATAGATGCTATTTTTATAAATTAAAGTATATACGAACATGATTGTATGAAAATGTTATGGGTAATTGTGAATAGATAAACATGAATAAAACATTGTGGTTAATTAACAATTACCGGCTTCGACTGCATCCCTGGTACAATATTTCCATTCTACTGTGAGGCCTGAGTTAAGTAGGCCATGTTTCAGCCTTCTATCTCCTATAATGGCTGAGTTATGGCCGAATAACTGTGTTGCTTAACTTTTAAAAATGTGACAATGACGTCATAATTCCATGATGAGTCGACATTTTGGTCTGAGCTCAGAACTTACTGGAGCCATAGCCAAAAGACTCCCACATGGCAAAAATCAGCCTTCTGCGCCCGGCAGTTTCTTCAATCAATTCGTTACAGATATATAAATACAATAATCGAATTTTAATAGTAAGGATACATTAATCGAGTTTTAATAGTAAGGATACCCCGAATTTTTATGGCTTCCCCGCCCAAAATGGCTTAAACCGGAAATGACGCGACACATTCCAGGGGCAACGAATGATTTATAATTAAGCGTATCAAAAAGATTATTTTAATCAGGATAGGACTAAGGATTTATCTAGGAGCGAAAATCCGATCTTGTTAAAGAGCATAAGAACTCTTTACCAAAACGTTATTCATCAATTTATGAGTATGAAATGCATGGGAATGAAACTTGAGTGTATTTCTCACAGGTTGTATAATGATAAAAATAATGACCATATTTTCTTTTTTTTAAAAAATAGTAATAAGATATTTTAAATGCCGCTAACGTAGCGCCAGGAACAATTACATAGGGAAATTATAAATAGATGTGTATGTAGATTGAAAAATGAATGGCAGACACCTCGTCGCACGGACATTTCGTCTAGTGAGCATAGTTACCTGACAACGGGTAGCGGAACTCTCGTCCCCTGAAGTACGCCTTTCGCACCTACTTATTTCTCAACCAAAAGCCCTCATTTTCACCCTTTTTTTCCAAACATACTCCACTCCAAAAGCCTCAACTTCTGTTCCTTACACATTAGTACCAGTTTATTTTAGTCTCTAATGAGGCGAAGTTCCCGTGAAACAGAGACGAAAATTCCGCTACACATTGTCTGGTAACTAATGTTCAGAGGACGAAGTGTCCGTTTACCATTATAAATGCCACTAACGTAGCGGCGGGAACAATTACTTTAGAAAAATTATAAATAGATGTGTATGTAGATCGAAAAATATTCACATAATGTTTTAAAGTGAGAAATCTGAAGTATTATACATAGTGAAAAATACAATTTATTCGTTTAAATCTCATCTTGAAATTCTAATTAATGTTGAATATGTGAAAATAGGATAAAACAGGCTTCATTCTTCTAGTCAAACAGAATATAGACTGCACACCATCTTATCCATTTCTTAAATAATAATTATTACTCACTTACTCTCAAATCGGAACTCAGCCTTGATGGATAGATGGTCAGAAGACATGACAGTGTTAGGGAGGGCAACCTCGGATTTGAGATCTTTCTCTTCTGGCATTGCTAGTACACTGACAGGCAGCACTCCATCACTGTAGAATATGTAGTCAAGACATCCGTGGAAGTCTCCAGTGTAGTTAGTGAACTCTGGTTCCTTTCCTTGGATTGTCATATAAGCACTCTTGACAGGTTCTGGGATTGTGTAGAACTTCTCGAACACTCTGAAATAAGGAACCATCTCTGATTGAGTCGCGAATAGAGCGATTTTAGACTGTTTCACCGGTATTAGAATATCTGAACTTAGAAATTTCGCAATCATCTCCTCACTAATAGCATTGACAGAAAACATCTCATACAGTTCTGTGGAGGGTAGTGTATTGAAATCACCACACAAGAAGTAGTTATCTCACACTTGTGAAATTTCGCGAATTCAGTCAATTTTGTAAGAACTAGACAGCCCTGTAGGGTCTGAACTTCCGGGTGAATCCAGTGCCAGTGGATATGAACATTTCCAAATGCGACCAACCTATCCTCTATAAGGAGAACTGTGATTAAAGCCACTGTGTCCCTGTAGCAAGTTCCATGTAGATTTTTGTTACCAAACAGTTTCTCCCAAGCAGATATCATTAGTTCGTTGAGAATCACAGACTCAATACACACCAGACTGCATTTCTCTCTAAGGTAGAAGGTAGCTACTCCGTCCTCTGAGTTGGAAGATTTCTTTTGTCGTTTATTCTTCTGCTGGAACACTCCATCGTATCCCAGCTCGTTGAGAGAAGGGCGTAACAGAGATGTGTAGTACTTCTCCGTCACTTCTTGGAAACATAACACACTCCCGTACCCGATTGATTCTAGCTCTTTCAACAGACTCTGATGTCTCTCTTCATATGCCAATTTACTAGCTTCACAATACCAGTATCCAGCATTGTGAGCATAACAGTCTGCTAGAATGTTATAGGAGACTATTGAGAAGTGAGGTAGATGTTCCTTCGATATGGAAATTAATTTTCTATCCGGGTATTGAGATAGAGTAAACAACTCTGAAGAGTGAGGGTGCTTGATGGTGGATTCCGGAATGCTTGTAGGGACGCATTTCTTTATATGCACTAGCAAGTCATTAATAGCCATTTTTAACGAAATGGTGACTGAATAAAATACTAATTTAGACACTGCAAGGTAACATCTACCTGTTAGGTCTGGAATAAAATAAATTAATTCTGAAATGTTGTCCGGAAAACTTGGCCTACTTATGTAATGTAACAGAAAGAAGGATAAATGCTATATGAAGGTGGGACTAAATTTTTAAATTTTAAAAGAATGGGTGATATTTATTCCACGTTTTATTCAGACACCATATAAATAATATATAAAATTGTGGACTAATTCATACATGCAGTATGTAGTAATAATCTTCCAATTGAGAATAAGATTAATAATAACCCATATTGATAGAATTTCAAATCGATTAAAATACTCCACCGTCTGATTGTAGGTTAACTTACCTGGCCCAGGAGATAAAGTGATCAAGAAGGCTTTACTCTCAAGAAGAGGCTTGAGCATTGCACTCCGCTTATGGCTGATGCTTGCGATTTCCCCAAAATGGGGAAACTCGGGGGCGAAATTTTTGACAGTGGGGATCTGCGTTCGCGCTAATCCCCTTATTGATATAATGGAGATACAGTATAATTTCAATTATCCGAAAACACTCGATTAATTTTTCATAAGGGAACCAACCAGTAGACTTGTACCAACTACCAACTACCAACTAGTCCAAAAGCAGTAATTATCTCAACTCATACCAACTACTAAAATGAATGTTTCCATTTCTATAGCATTTTGGATGTCTAAGAACCAGGGTTGGCAGGTTTTGTCCACTTGGACAAAACCTAGTGGTTTTAACCAGGTTAAAACCGTCCTGTCCAAAACCTCTTGGGTGGACAAAACTGGACAAAACCTCAAAATTTAATTCATATTCCTCATTAACGGTTTTGTCCAAGTTTTGTCCAGGTTTTGTCCAGGTTTTGTCCAAGTTTTGTCCAGGTTTTGTCCAAGTTATATCCAAGTTTTGTCCAGGTTTTGTCCAGGTTTTGTCCAAGTGTTGTTCGTGTCTTCCATGATAAATCGAATACAAAATATAGTTATGGTAATAAACAGGCGTTAGCAAGAAAATCCATTTATTGTCCTCGCTCTCTTTCCATCCTAAACTGTTTCGTACCCACTGCAATGATTTACAGTTTCTATTAGGTTTTGTCCAGTTTTGTCCGGTTTTAACCGGTTAAAACCAGGTTTTGTCCACTGCCCTGTCCAAAACCTGTTTTGGACGGACAAAACCCAACCCTGCTAAGAACTGTTGCATGAAAAATTGCCCCCCCGTGAAAAAATGCCCCCCACCATGGATATTCTAAAGTATGTCAATGCTTATACAAAACATTTTGAATGCTATTTCGCTTCTATTCGTTTACTAAAGCATTGCAAATCAACAAACTAGTCGTGTGAAGTAATAACAATGACTTTCATAAATGTATCGTATATAAATAGTATCAGCAATATTTAGTGTTAAACTCAAGAATATCCATGGTGGGGGCATTTTTTCACGGGGGGGCAATTTTTCACGCTAACTCCATTAAATTTTGCCCCCCCCATATTACATGAATATCCATGGTGGGGGCATTTTTTCATGCAACAGAACTCAGCGAAAAGCATGATTTTCTGTTTTGGTACGAGTTGACTGGCATTCTTTCTTATATATCAGCCCATAGTTTATTAATAATACACTTCTAATTCAATTCGGTATTCTTACACTATGAATTTATTTAATAATAGTCTTTTCCAAAGCTTGAATAACTGACAAAAGCATTTCTAGTTTTTTTCGTCGTTCAAAAAAGAATTTTGTCGTTTCTTTATAACAATCGCGTTTCGCTTGCTTGCGCTGCGCAGCTGGCGGATACATTAATAAGGGAGATAACATCTCTAAATACGTCTGTCCTACTATCATAATCGATATCGCACGAAAAATCACCGAATTTGTCAATTTTTAAAATTTTAATGATGACGTCATCACAGAGTGATGAGTCATCATTTTTTGATGATAGTCACATCATATGTGAGATATATTAATCTACACATACTATTAAAATTCAGCCTTCTATCACTTAAAATGGCTGAGTTATGGGGCCGAAAAACTGAAATTTCTAATTATAAAAAAGGTGACAATGACATCATAATTCCATGATGAGTCGACATTTTGGTCTGAACTTAGAATTTACTGGAGCCATAGCCAAAAGACTCCCACATGCCAAAAATCAGCTTCTGGGCCTGACAGTTTCTTCAATCAATTCGTTACAGATATATATACACACATACACAAACATTAATCGAGTTTTAATAGTAAGGATATATCAGGAATCTTATAATGGTTCGTAAATCAAGCGATTAAACAGGTAATGTATCCTGGAGGTGACAAATGCCTATCGAGCCAGTACGGGATGATATCTGAACTTGCAAAAATCACCTACTCCCACTGGGAAACATCAATACAACCTATTTTTCTATAATTCGCTAATGGATATACACTATTTAATCAGACATTAGTCTCTGAATATTTTTATACATATAATATTTAGGATACCTACTAGGAATTGTAAACAAATTTAATCATATAAAGAATTAATTCCTATCAGATATTCAGAACAAAGGAAAACCATTTCTTAACACATTGCATTTCTATCGAATGCGCTTAATTTATTCTGTTCGATTTACAGCGTATTATGATCTGTCTTATTGGGAGTGGTAAGAAATTTTGTGTTTTTAATGCTTTCAATTCTCTTGGCTCAAGTAGGATCATTTCCAAATTCTTAATTTTCATAAGGGGTTCGGATAGCTGAGGTTCTACTGTCTGTCTCTGCATAAACTACATTCCTCGGTCTGGATTTCGCGATTGCTATTGTAGGTGGGGATCTGCGTTCGCTTCTTTTTTCATTGGCAGATTAAATTGTACAAATTGGGCTACAATAATCTTTCCTCTCCAATCCACTTATTTAGGAGATGTTGATGGAAAAGTATAAAATATTTCGAGAAGAATCCTTGAGCATTTAAGATTTCTGAACTTGTACTGTCAAATTTGACAGTTAACCGAAGTGTTGGTAGTTAGTCAGTTAACCGGTTAACCGAATCCAGCCTTAGTTTACCTACCGAGTTGTTATCCAAAATTCACATTGTTACCTCTTATTCAATATTAGAATATATTGTTTCTTCGCAACATGTTATCTCGCTCTTTGCACTCAATACTCATCCCTCGCTACCACTTGAAGTCAGTGCACCTTTCTACTACTCACTTACAAACTACTGAAGTATTAGATATTCCTTTTGACCAAATTACAAATGAAAACATTCCCTCCTTTGTGCCACAAACACCCTCTGGATGGCAGCCTATAAGACCAGGAGGGCCCCTCGTTAAAAACCTTCCATTCCATGTGTTCAGGTCAAAAACGAACAATTTGGCCATCTATTCTCGGTTTCGTAAGGTGGGCCCAAAGGTGAATACCGTGATTCGTCGGGTGGAAGGAGATCTCTCTGCCTTGATCACAGTTCTCCAGAACTTACTTGGAAAAGATCGGGTTACTCAAGTGGATATTAGAGAAGCCAAGATAAACCTGAGAGGAAATAGAGTTGTCGAGGTCACGAGGATACTTTATAGGCTAGGCTTTTGATATATGATTCCTCTATTAACCATGATACATAATTAAACCTTGTTTCTCTGGCTTGACTTCACTGATATTGGAATTCACTGTTATATATACTAATACCATTCTTTCTTTCATTGCTAGCTGCAAATATTAATTCCAGACAGACACTGCTTCAAGAGGATAGGAGGATTACAGATCCAATGAACGTGAACCATTGTATCTGATTCTTCATTCCATCAACGTTGAACTTTCAAATAACTCAGATTTTTATACAAAATATAAACGAATTGATATCTATAAACAACCAATGGAGTTGGTGTACCTATGAGCAGTTTTGGCAATGTATCAAAATTTAGAAACTACATACATGTCTGAGTGGCAATTCGAGATACATCGATACCATTCAGTCGATATCCATCTAAAGTCTGGACAATATATGGAATGAAGGCATTAGCTACAAGAAAAATGTTAATTGTTAATTACTACCTTCATTCCATGTATTCCTAACATTTCCACAGTTCAGGTTAGAAAGGTTGCTTCTCATGGTAATTACTCATAAATGAAGTCCCTCTTCCAACTCATCTCCACTCCACATCGACAGATTAAAGAGTATGTCAAATGCCTTAAATGCTTCGATATTCTTTTAAATCAGAAATTGTGTAGTCTCATATGAAGTAGGAATAATCTCTGTTCGTCATTTTATCTTTTATTTTGTATTTATTAAAACCTGTAATATGGCTTATCTTATTTCCGGGCATTCCTAATTAAAGGGGGCATTCCTAAATCTTGATACCTAATTTCAGTAAAGGACAGGTCAAGATCCCTCATTTCCGCGACGGGACGGAAATTAGGTATCTTATCTATCCCATGTCGGAAATTAGGTATCTAGCTTTCTTGAACGATTCCATCCGGAAATCAGGCATACCCTATTTTCCTCAATCGGGATTCAGCAAGGCTTGTGTAATATACATCTACGTACTTGGATAATAACCTACACAGCAGGATAATTTGGGCCAAATGGGAAAATTGGGAGGAAAAATGTGAAGCGAGTTAGAAAATAGAGATAAAAGAGTCACTTCCTTTAATAAAGGCATATGTGCCCTGGACCTTTCAGTACCTCGTTTTATAAAATGTGTATGATGATTGACAATGTCCAAGTTGGAATATAAAATAGCAACTTGGACAAATTACTTGCTTATCTACTTTACTACTTAGCAGAGCTAAGTTGACTAAATCATTGAAAGATGATGAAGAATTATGAATTATTCAATTAATGAATTATACAAAATCTCAAACATTAGTACTGATTCTATGCCCATAAGTGGTAAAGGTTGCTCATGTTATATACCTCTAACATTGCTCAGTCCCTAAGCGAAATATCAAATATTTATTTCATTATTTTATTTTCAAATTTTGCGTAATTCATTGATAACTCATGAATTAGTCAACTGAGCTTAGCAGTGCAGTGAATAATGAAATACCCACAGTTATTCTTGATATTTGCATTGTTAGTAATTAAATCAGAGGAATGTAAGAGATTCGAACCTACGCCTCGGTTTATTCGCTCTCTGAGAGGGCAGCCGATCGACAATTCCAAGTACCACAAACTCAAATCTGAACTCAGTCACATCCGTATCCAGTACAAGAGTGAGGATATTTTCAATCGCTCAGCCACTGATGCGACTCTAACAGACTGGCATTCTGCTGTGCGCGGGATTTCTGAGAAACTAGGCGCCAACACGTTGTGGATAAAAGAACTCACTACTGCCTACCAACGATGGCAGAGAATGGAATGCGACGGTACTGAGTGTTCATTTCTCAGTATTAACTTTGCAATAGAAGGGAGTGGACTCAAACACTCATTCGGGCTGTTTGGTGCCAAAGTAGGTTTTAGTTTTTATCTAACCAACAATTTGTTTGGGAGGGAGGCTATTGCCGATGTTTCCTTACTGGAGAATGAAGATGAGGACGAAGAGGTTGAATTGCTCAGCGTAATCGACAGACAAAAAATGCAAGAGTTTATGGCTATCAAAACTTTATTATTAACCCAACCGTCTGTTAATAAATTCATTGCTATTTAAACCTTGAATATTTTGTAGGAGGTTATTACTAGTCTATCAGAATTTTGAAATTCGGTCCACTGTTGGGGGGCACGTACTAATTGAAATTACTAAGCAGTTAGTGTCATCGTAATGCTAAGGATAGAGTTCTCTCTCACCTAAGAGTCAGTTGCACTAGCCTCCTTAAAATATGCTGGTTTCACATTACAGTTTATGTAACAATTAGATAGAATACTGATGGAACCAAATAGTTCTCCCAAGCAGGCCTGTACTGACATCCCACATGATCCCAGCATCATTATCGTGAATGCCACCTCACTCTCTCCCTCCCACTTAACAGCCACTGACTCGGATCAAAAGAGACTCCCCTTATCTCACTCCCGCCCTTCTGCTGCCTCTCTCTCCAGCAATGCAGACACCTCATCGAACAAGTCTCTGTCTAAGCTCAAGAGATGGGCGAAGATAGATAGATTCAAGGCCAACATCTCCAAGCTATATCAGCACAACCAAATGCCTTCCTACCACGAGGAGTTCCCAGAGAACGCAGAGCTGTCGATGCTGCTCCCAAGCAGCGAACACGAGGCTGTCCTGTCCCCTCTGGAAGTGCGGATCGAGATGGCAGTGCAGGACGAGTCGGATGATTTCTGGAGGGAAGTGGCTCGGAAGAGTTCGGAGCAGAATCTCACTCGCACAGACGCCATTATAGACCAGTACACCGAGCAGTACGTCTCCGCTGCTGGGTCCGCTAACTCAGCTCTAACCAAACTCCTCAGCAGCTGTTTCAACGAAGAGACGATAAACCTCTTCGCCAAATCTCTCTTGGCTAAAGGCGCGTCTCCATTCGCATGCGACGAGGAGCGGAACACGCCCCTGCACCTCACTGCTGCCAAGGGGCTGATGGTGGTCGCCAGGAAGCTGGTGGACAGCTTGGCCGTCCTGCATGCGAAGAACCGAGAGGGAGACACGCCTTTCGAACTCGCGGTTAATCATAAGCAGGATGTAATGGCAGCCTACCTGGCCGGGCTAATGCCGGACTATGAAGTTCGGCGATTATTCACAGCTTCCGGAGATGACCCTAGTCGCGTGTCGTTCCACTACCTGCTCGATAACGCGGCTGAATTCCGCGAGACCATCCATGCGGTGCTGGACAGCATGAAGGTGTACGACCAGCAGACAGCGGACACGTACCACGTCTACTACGGAGTCCTGGAGGCAGACAGTAGGGGCTTCCAGCCCAGACAGGCGCACTTCAACCGCCAGGAGAGGTCCTGTCTCCACATCATCGCCCGCTCTGGCTACGAGGAGATCGTGTACCACGACACCGTGAGGCTGCTGCTCAGGATGAAGTGGAAGAAGTTCGGCAGGATGCGGTTCCTCCTCCAATTCCTCACCTACCTGCTCCACATCCTCGCGATGAGTGTCGCATTCATCCTAGCCGCGCGGGAAGCCAATCCTAAGCACTACTTCTCCCCTGCAGTCACGGCCAGTAACACCATCCGTCTCCTGTGCGAGATTGTGTACTACGTCTTCTTGCTGTGGAACCTGGCTGCTGAGATATTCCAGATGTTCAGACATCGGCTTCGCTACCTGCTGGACTGGTACAACTACCTGGACATGGGCGCCATTGTCTGCTCCCTGCTGATAATCCCGCTCAGATTCTCACAGAATCCTCAGGCTGAGAATGCTCAGTGGTTCTTCGCCGCCATCGCCTACCTCCTGAATGTGATGCGCGGGTACAAATTCGCGGTTGTTCTCAGGACTACCGGCGCTTACGTGGAGATCATAGGGAGCATTCTAAGGTACGATATCGTGCCATTCTCTATCGTGTTCATTATGTTCCTGTTCGGATTCTCAGGCGCCACTTATCTCGCTCTCAAGTTCGAAGGCGTGGTGGATGCCTCCCGCGCCTCTTCTCTCCTCTGCCCGCTTCCTAATCTGACGAATGGAAGTGAGAACATTCGCTGCGAGGACCAGACCTACCTGGTGAGTGAGTGGTGGTTCGTCTTCTTCAACGGACTCAGAGTGATGATTGAGTCCGGGCCTGTGTTTGAGAATTACTACCGCCCCTGCTCCACCTGCGGATTCGGCTGGTTCAGTCTGATCCTGCACGCCACATTCCTCTTCTTCGTCATCGTCGTCTTCCTCAACCTCATCATCGCGCAGATGAGCGACACGTACCAGAACGTGTGGAGTGACGCTCAGCGGAAGTTGTACAAGAACAGAGCTTGGATTCTAGCTCGCATCGAGCACAACTCCCTGCTCACCATCTGCCTGCGCAACCTGCGGGACCAGCACTACGTGCCGCTGGAGACGATCAAGAACCCAAAGAACATCCTGGACAAGTGGGAAGCCCCGCCTCTCAACAGTCTGGGCAAGAACGTGGAGAAGCTACAGGAGGAGGCGGAGCAGCAGGATCACAAGCTGGAGGAGATTAAAGCGATGTTATCCGACCACGAACGTCTCCTGATTCAAGTTCTCAGGAATCAGGCCTTGCAGGCTGATACTGAGATTGAGGTGCCAAGAGTGAAGCCGCGATCTCACATCTTGAATCAGGTCTCGCAGGCGAATAAAGTGTCCGAGGGTATCACTCAGATCCGATCCTTTCTGCAGACACGAGACAAGTGACAGCTGCTGCCTGGCAACCCAGTCTCTTCTTTTAGTTTGTTCATTTCTTTCATTTGTGTTTATTTATTCTAATTTATTCTTGTGTTACGAAGTGTTATTTTTCTCTTCTCTGTCCTGAACAGTTAACGAATTAAATTTATTTTCGACAATTACAATAAAATAAATTCGACGTCCTGTCCCGTTCCGACTGTTCCTCTTTTTCACAGAATTACACTTACATATAAAATTCCTAAATAAATACTAATAATTCCGAAAAAGGCGAAAAAGGAAATACGTTCTCTGGACCATAAGAACATGTTCTCTGGACTTTTTAATGTCTGCACAGTTTCTATTCATTTGTTGGATATTCTGATAGTCTTTACAGTTTATGCATTTGATACTAGTTTTGCATACAATAATTTATCGTTGATATGAACAGTACAAATAAGAAAGCAACCGTTTCTCCAGAATCAACTGACTCGAGTCTCCACCCAAACGAATCAGTCTCCCTCATGAGAGAGGCCCTGAAACTAGGGCGGTCTCAGGGCACCAGAGTACTTCAAGGGGTGCGCATCCCTGAAAAAACAGTAAAGTCAATCCTACACACTTCACTGCAGGTGCCAGCCTCTAACCTAGACGAACTGCTCGCAGAGTGCATCGAGATCGGCTGTGTGTACAGAGTCTACGCTCGAGGGGAGTTTTTCTATTTTGACAGTCGTTCAGCGCAGGAGCACAAACTAAGCATTAGCAATCCCGACATGTCCTACATGGTGAGGAGGTCTCTCATCGAACTGAAGGAGCAAGACAAGCTGGAGAACCTGGGCGTGGAGGAGATATACCAGAGAGTTCTGTCCAAGTACTCTCTCCTCAAGACGCCGGTACTCCAGAATCTGATTGTGAGCGCGCTGGAGCGCTGCGTGAAGCAGGGCAGGCTGGTGCGCAACCAAGTCAAACCGTATAAATACCGATTCCCCAGCACGCGCTTCAAGCTGTACTCGCGCGGGCCCGTGACCCCGAACCAACTCTGCTCGTTCTGTCTGTGCACGGCACAGGACAACCGGTACAAGCGCGCGGAGGAACTGCTCTCCTGTCACCTGTGCGGGAACAGCGGACACCCCAGCTGTCTGAAGTACAGCCAGAAGCTGGTGCAGCGCATACGCAACAGCGTGTGGGAGTGTCTGGACTGCAAGATGTGCGTGCTCTGCGCCGTCCGAGACAAGGCGGTCTCCACCAGCAACAAGCTGCTCATCTGCGACTCCTGCGACAAGGGCTACCACATGGACTGTCTGGAGCCGCCGCTCTTCGACATGCCGCGAGGAAAGTGGTTCTGCTACATCTGCGAGCCGCTGCCCGAACCCAAAGGTCCGGCCGACACGCCCTTCTCCGTGCCCCGGGTCTTGCTCCCGAGGTCCAAGAGACAGGTGGCCGCTTTCCTCAGGGCGGAGAGGAGTCCCGCCGCCAAATCCCCCAAGCGAGAGAGAACTGTGCTCGTCAGACGGACTCGGTCCAGAACTCTGACCAAAACGAAGCTCGTGTCAACTCGCGTGGTACGGCGCATGCGCAGATCCCCTAAGCTGCTACCTGACACCTCCAGGTTGGAGAAGTCCCCAGGACCCGGTCGGAGGAGGAAGGTGCCTAAGCACCCCAGTGCCCCCTCTCCCCTCCCCAACCCCCTGATTGAGGGTGTGCCTGTAGAGGAGGGGAACCTCTTCTACAAGGCTAGGAACTTGTCCGCTGTCAGGGTAACGCCCAACCAGAACTCAATCGTGAACAGTCCCAAGTGTCTTCCACCTAGGATCCACCTGGGCCCGCATGAGATCGACACCTGGTACACATCTGTGTACCCGCAGGAATACGCCTTGCTCCCTCTCCTCTACATCTGTGAGTTCTGCCTCAAGTACATGAAGTCCTACGACGTGTTGCTACGTCATAAGCACAAGTGCACCCTCACGCACCCGCCTGCTCGAGAGATATACAGAAAGGGAGACCATTCCGTGTTTGAGATCGACGGGAAGCCAAGCACGATCTACTGCCAGAACCTCTGTCTGCTAGGGAAACTGTTCTTGGACCACAAGACGCTGTATTATGACGTGGAGCCGTTCCTTTTCTATGTCCTGACTAAGAACGACCAGTTCGGGTGTCACATCGTGGCCTACTTCAGCAAGGAGAAGTACCAGCAGAAGTTCAACCTGTCCTGCATCATGACTCTTCCCCCCTACCAGAAACAGGGCTACGGCAAGTTCCTGATTCAGTTCTCCTACCTGCTCTCTCTCAGAGAGCAGCGCATCGGCACTCCTGAGAAACCGCTCTCTCTCCTGGGGAGAGTGGCGTACATCAGCTACTGGAAGTCTGCCATTCTGGACTACCTGTGTGAGAATCCGAGCAGGGATCATCTGTGTCTAGACACTGTCAGCAAGGCAACCAGTATTGACCCGTTCGACCTGGCAGAGACGCTGGAGTACATGGACTGGGTTAAGGTGCGGGCACAAGAGGGCGGAGAGAAAGAACTCATGTTTTCTGTTTCGAGACAGCAGACACAAGCACACCAGGAGAAACTCAGCAGGGAGAATACTCTATTCGATAGCAGCTCCCTGCACTGGACACCAACACCTAGCCTCCTCCAGTGCAAGCGACGAGCTAGCACGCGTCTCTCCTTCCTCGACTGCTCTCAGACGGACACCTCGAACCCGTTGGATGAGAGTGTCAACTCCATGTATGGTTACAGTCCAGCTCAACAGGAATTTGAGCCAGCCCCCCCACAGAGCGTCCCTGCACGGAAGATCAGACGCAAGCGCAAGCGGAGACTGATCCTCACCACGTACAAGCGCTCCAGCTTCAAGCTACGTTCGTACGACGGCTCTGTTAAGCTCCCGAAGAAGAGCAGTAAGCTGATGAAGCGGATTCTGGACGAGAACGAGAGCAACCCAGCCACCCCACCCCTGCCTAGCTCCTCTCTCCACATACGGACCCATGCTCCTGACCCCTCCCCCTCCCCCTCCGCTATGGACTGCCATTCGGAGAAAGTTGAGAGTGTCAAGACAGAATCGAATACAGACAAAGCCTCGAGTGAAGAACAGAGCGGAGAGGGGGCCTATCCTATTAAACATTTCAACTTCATCAACTTGCCTCCTTCTACCAGTGCAATACTCGAGGCCAACGAAGAACTGCAGCTGTCAACAAGGATCAGCATTTGTAAGGAGACGCCCACTTCTCACGAGTGCAAACAGTTAGGAAATGAACAGTTTAGTTCAGAGAAACCTTCTCCCGTCCCACAGCGAGTGATTCAACCGCATAGTGACAATGAAGATGAATATAATGATGACGTTTTCACACCTGGTCTCCTCCCGAATACCGATATAACATTTGCACAGATGACTCAGTCCCTATCCAACCCTTCCTCGGAAGGAGGGACTGCCGTGGGGAAGACAGACGGAGCTAGTTTGGAGAACTCCTCCACTACTTCCATCCCCCCTGACAAGCAGGTTGAGAGCGCACTAGCGTTGTTCGAGAAGCACATTCTCACAGACAACTGAGCCTGCTTCCTTACTGTTGTATTATTACTAATATTTAATGTAGAATTGTTCGATTAATGCTACTCTATTAGTTCTCTCTCCAATCAGCTTCATTCTCTCTCTTAAACATGATATATGCATTCATATTCTTACTGATTTATTTTTAAATATACATGATTCATTTCTATAGCTACGTAATATTTTTACTAAAAACGCGGGCAACTTTGGCTGAGCCAAATATTTGGCTCAACCAAAGTGTTGAGTTAACCTAAATTTGATGGGAGCATAATACATCATGGGTTGACAAGAAATTGTAGATTTATTTAATCTTATTGCGTTATGCGTTATGCGTGAGAGTAGTATAGAATATGATTACCAGTTGAGAAAATCCAATATAAAACTAATTCATGTTAACAGTAATTAGCAATGCACAATAATTAATTAAAAATATTAACAATTCAACAAAGGTATGAGTCATTCGTACTAGTTACTTGCTCTGTTATGAGGGACAGAGTGTAATTCAGTTGTTACTTGCTCTGTTATGAGGGACAGGGTAGTTCAGTTGTTACTTGCTCTGTTATGAAGGACAGGGTGTAGTTCAGTTGTTACTTGCTCTGTTATGAAGGACAGGGTGTAGTTCAGTTGTTACTTGCTCTGTTATGAAGGACAGGGTGTAATTCAGTTGTCACTTGCTCTGTTATGAGGGACAGGGTGTAATTCAGTTGTCACTTGCTCTGTTATGAAGGACAGGGTGTAATTCAGTTGTTACTTGCTCTGTTATGAAGGACAGGGTGTAATTCAGTTGTCACTTGCTCTGTTATGAGGGACAGGGTGTAATTCAGTTGTTACTTGCTCTGTTATGAAGGACAGGGTGTAATTCAGTTGTCACTTGTTCTGTTATGAGGGACAGGGTGTAATTCAGTTGTTACTTGCTCTGTTATGAGGGACAGGGTGTAATTCAGTTGTCACTTGCTCTGTTATGAGGGACAGGGTGTAATTCAGTTGTCACTTGCTCTGTTATGAGGGACAGGGTGTAATTCAGTTGTTACTTGCTCTGTTATGGACAGGGTGTAGTTCAGTTGTTACTTGCTCTGTTATGAGGGACAGGGTGTAATTCAGTTGTCACTTGCTCTGTTATGAGGGACAGGGTGTAATTCAGTTGTTACTTGCTCTGTTATGGACAGGGTGTAGTTCAGTTGTCACTTGCTCTGTTATGAGGGACAGGGTGTAGTTCAGTTGTTACTTGCTCTGTTATGAAGGACAGGGTGTAATTCAGTTGTCACTTGCTCTGTTATGAGGGACAGGGTGTAATTCAGTTGTTACTTGCTCTGTTATGAGGGACAGGGTGTAATTCAGTTGTTACTTGCTCTGTTATGAGGGACAGGGTGTAATTCAGTTGTTACTTGCTCTGTTACGAGGGACAGGGTGTAATTCAGTTGTCACTTGCTCTGTTATGAGGGACAGGGTGTAATTCAGTTGTCACTTGCTCTGTTATGAGGGACAGGGTGTAGTTCAGTTGTCACTTGCTCTGTTATGAGGGACAGGGTGTAGTTCAGTTGTTACTTGCTCTGTTATGAAGGACAGGGTGTAATTCAGTTGTCACTTGCTCTGTTATGAGGGACAGGGTGTAATTCAGTTGTTACTTGCTCTGTTATGAGGGACAGGGTGTAGTTCAGTTGTCACTTGCTCTGTTATGAAGGACAGGGTGTAATTCAGTTGTTACTTGCTCTGTTATGAAGGACAGGGTGTAATTCAGTTGTCACTTGCTCTGTTATAAGGGACAGGGTGTAGTTCAGTTGTCACTTGCTCTGTTACGAGGGACAGGGTGTAGTTCAGTTGTCACTTGCTCTGTTACGAGGGACAGGGTGTAGTTTAGTTGTCACTTGATCTGTTATAAGGGACAGAGTGTAGTTCAAATATGTTCAATATACTAAGAATACTGTCAAACAGTCTACATTTGGACGTACTCCCTTTGAGGTGCACTTTAGGAGGACCCCCCTGATCTATCTCTAGATTTGATGCTACCCCAAGAGTTGATAGACTCGCTCAATATGATGTAGATGACGCCCTACAGATGGGTGGCGAGATCATCGAATTCTCTACTCAAACTACCGAGGCTACAACAGTTCCTGTCCCACGATCGAGCACGCCTACTCTCCTCCTCCTCCCACTCTCTCGCATGACTCTATGTCAGCCGGATGTGACGATTCCTTCAGCCGATGTTGCTAACCAAGTGGATAGAGACCAACAGCCTCAGCCATGTTCTTCATATAGCCCAGAACCTGTCCACGAGTACACCAAAGTTGAAGTTCCCTCCTCGTCTCTCTCTTCTACTGACGAGCTGGATGAAGCAATCTTACACGACTTGGAGGTTAGACCGCTTATTAGGACTGATATTACATCATTTGTTAACCTAGACAATATACTCTGGTGCTCTAATCACTGTTTGTAAGGTTAAATGTTCTTCATTTCCCTTCCCCACACTTCCCTCACTCACTCCTTCCTTCCTCGAGTCAAGCCTGTCGTTCCTGATTACAAAACTAAACGACTTCCTATTGATTACTCCTGTAAGAGATCTACGAACAAGAAAGCTCCAGGAGATTTTAACAGTCCCAGAATTCTAGCTATTCGCTATCAAACTGGAAACATTTACATAGCAGACATTAAATGAAGAGCATTTAACCTTACAATACAGCGATTAGTACTAGAGTATATCGTCTAGGTTAACAGATGATGTAATATCAGTCCTAATAAGCGGTCTAACCTCCAAGTCGTGTAAGATTGCTTCATCCAGCTCGTCAGTAGAAGAGAGAGACGAGGAGGGAACTTCAACTTTGGTGTACTCGTGGACAGGTTCTGGGCTATATGAAGAACATGGCTGAGGCTGTTGGTCTCTATCCACTTGGTTAGCAACATCGGCTGAAGGAATCGTCACATCCGGCTGACATAGAGTCATGCGAGAGAGTGGGAGGAGGAGGAGAGTAGGCGTGCTCGATCGTGGGACAGGAACTGTTGTAGCCTCGGTAGTTTGAGTAGAGAATTCGATGATCTCGCCACCCATCTGTAGGGCGTCATCTACATCATATTGAGCGAGTCTATAAACTCTTGGGGTAGCATCAAATCTAGAGATAGATCTGGGGGGTCCTCCTAAAGTGCACCTCAAAGGGAGTACGTCCAAATGTAAACTGTTTGACAGTATTCTTAGTACTACGGAAGTTCAATAAGTTCTGATCATTATTAGATAACATTACTAGATTTTACTAGTACCTTAATTCGCTCATATAATATGTTTATTTTATCAATTACCTAAAAGCCAGTTTTTACTTGGTTCAAGTCTACGGTATGAAAGGTGCTCTATCTTATCCTGGAGTCAGACGATGGGCCCAGCGCTTTAGGGTAGGTAGAGAGTCTGTGGAAGATGACCCTCGGGCTGGAGCACCTGTTACTGCGGTTGTCCCAAAATATTCCAGTGCTATTAAGGAACTCGTTGATTCAGATCCTCATATCACTGTTAAAGAGTTAGTTAATATTATTGGGATCTCAACGGGAAGTGTTGGCCACATTCTAAAGTCAAAACTAAATCTATCAAAGGTTTGTGCTCGATGGGTCCTTCATTGCTTAACAAAGGCCTGTCAGGCCAAAATTGGTCTGAGGGATCAGTTTTGGCTGCCAAATCTAGTCTGGAGGACCATTTTTAGTGCAGTTTCTGCAGAGAGATGCCCCTATGGCAATGACGGTGTACCACATCCGTCCATATGTATGTATGTATCTCCGTACGCTGCGAAATTTGAGTTTTCAAAAATTTAGTAGCCCGATGTATTACAATATTCATATCCCGCGTGCCAAGTCAGCTGCACTATCGGTCTACCGACATACATTTTCTTAACTTGAATAATGCCAACTTGAGTAATGATCAAAGCGGGCCCAGCGTTGAAGGGAAATGGCGGGAAGCAATAGTAAAACTTCTACATACTTGTAGAATCAAAAAAAGTGGACATAATAAAACTTAATATAAAAGCGGGACATTCAATGCAAAAAACGTGCAGTTGGCATATATTGAATAGACTCCCTATTAATAGAGACCTCCTAGAGTGATTGTAATGTCATCACATCCTATGAGGAGAGGACTACTTTAGTGTACGTAATTAAATGGCACAAAATTTAACCCGGACCAATTTTGGCATGGGGGGAAGCAGGTCAAAGCCAAAATTGCAAGCATGGTTTTACAGTGTATTGATCAGAACTTATTGAACACCCGTAGTATATTGAACATATTTTAATTCACTCACCCATTGGTCCAGTGGCTTTTTCAATGATCTGAGGCGGGCAAAGAGCAGCTCGACATCCTGGTTGGCTCGCTCAATGCTTCCTTGATCTGTGGATTTCCTAGGCCTTCCATGTACGAACCGTGTGCTCTTCCACTCATTGCGAGAGTATTTGTACCTGTTATCCTCTTGCATTCGTAAATCAATCAGGTCAGACTGTGCGCACTGGCCAACAGTTGGAGGAATTATTGGCTTGTGGACAATCCTTTTCGTAGTCACCTTCCCCTTCTTCTCCTGGTATATAGGGCAGAGTCGTCAAAATAATTCCAAGCGAGCGAGTAATGTGCAGTTTATTCTTCTCCAAATAGGCCCACATTCTAAACCTCCCTGCATGACAGAGCTTGTCGTGTGCTTTGCAGAGAGTCTCGTAAACCTTGGCAACTACTAATGCGCGGGCTCTCTCTTTTCCTCGAAACTCTCCACCTATGTATACAGCTCGAAAATATCACCAAACCGACAGACGCTGTACTTCTCAGCTGCTCGGAGGTGGAAGCTTTGCCAAAATCGTCAGAAGAATTAACTAACAAACTTATCATCTCTTCAATATCCCCTGGGTTAAAGGCTGCTTAGATTTGGGGAGTTAATCTAACTCCCCATAAAATCTTTTGGTGTTGGAAATGTGATGTTGGTGATGGCAAGTACACTCGGGCAGCTTTTCAACATTATATACTGCGAAAAACTACTTCATACAATAGGCATAGTTAAATGAAACTAAAATTACATTCCTACAATTACTTTATCCGTTGCCAAGTACTTACAGTTCTCAATATTTAGAATGTAGTTAGTGGACATTCCAAACTCACTTGACTGATAGTAATTGTTTGATGGTAATTCCACACTAACTAGACTGTAGTTACGGATTCGATAAATTCATTAGTTGATTACTTATTCAGAATCATTGTAGCCTTCTGTGAATGTGAAACTACTATTTCTATCTAATAAGAGCTTATATTTGTTATATTTATTGTCATAAATTAGTTTTATTAGTAATAAATTGATTAATAACATTTAGAATTAAATCTACAATTTCTTATCAACCCATGATGTATTATGCTCCCATCAAATTTAGGTTAACTCAACACTTTGGCTCAGCCAAATGTTTGGCTGAGCCAAAGTTGCTTTTAGCCAAGATTTAGCCAAGATTCACAAATCTTGGCCAGTTTACACTTTGGTCCATGACATATATATCTGTACCGAATTGATTGAAGAAACTGCCAGACACAGAAAGCTTATTTTTGGCATGTGGGAGTCTTTTGACTATGGCTCCACTAAGTTCTGACCTCAGACCAAAATATCGACTCATTATGGAATGATGACGTCACTATCACCTTTTTTTGTAATTAGAAATTTCAGTTTTCTACTGTAACTCAGGGTGCT